>CP139503.1:308021449-308205222 GCA_021014915.2 Artemisia tridentata subsp. tridentata | reverse complement strand
GGTTCAGTCCCAACAAATGGTATCAACGAGCAAGGCTTCAAGGTAGGACTTTATTGTGTTGTGATCGATTCTAAAAACACCCATTGTAACGTTTTTCTTTAAAAACGCTACACTTTGTGTTTTTCTTGAAATCCATACGCAAATCAAAGGTTAGATCTTGTATTTTTTTTGTGTTTGATCGACTTGGTGTGTGAAGGGTTGCTATTATTTCACTGGAATATAGTATTTGTGTGTTGGATCTTTTGTTTGTTCTAAGTTCCTTTGATCGACAAGAATTAACAAATCTTGTATAAGATTTGTTTTTGGATAAGATAGTGAAAGATTTGATTGATTGAAGTTAGTCAAAGTTGGTAGAAGTTGGTGAGTTGGTGAAGAAAAGACTTACAAGAAGCATGGGCATGGCAATGAAAAAGACACAAAAGGACAAGAGTGGTTAAATTGCCTTCTTTCGCAATTCACAAGTTTTATCGAGATTCAGAACTGCCAGCGATCCATCGCAATTCAGCAAAGTTATCGCAATCTTGTAAAGATTGCGATAAGTATCGGAATTCACCATTTTATCGCAATTCAGAACTGTGACCTATCGCAATTCAAGTCTGAGGAAGTTATCGCAATTCACGAGATTTATCGCAATTCAGCAACTTAGTGTCATCCGAGATCTTTTATCGCAATTTCGATATCGGACAGTGAAACAATTGCGATATCGGACAGGTCTATTTTTCAGAATTGGCAGATTCAGTCCTTGTCTTTTCTAGCAGCTTTTGGGAATTTTCAGGATTGACAGTTTTGGCCCTCGTACTTGTGATTAAACGACTTCCAAGTTAAATAACTTTTAAGGATTTGATTCGAACGTAATTTCGTCAACTCAAAAGTGAACTCGGTATTTTCACCCTTGTATAAGAGTGTAAAATACTTCGACAAACGGATATCTACCCTCTTGTATAAGAGTGTTAGATTTTTATATAAATTACCAATTTATATAAATTAGATATATTTCTATCTAAATTGACATTTTGCCATAATTTATATAAATTTTGGTCAAATTGAAATTTCTATAGAAATTGCCATTTTATCTAAATTGTAATTTACATAACCTTTGTCGAATTTGTAAACTTTTGACTTTGTCTTAATTATACTCTAATCAGATTTCGTAACTTTATTTAATTTGTTTCGTTTACAACTTCAACAATCATCAACAACAAACCAAGGCTTCACAACAACAACCAAGTTTAACCTTTAACAACAACATCTCCTATTTTGTTGAAACGATCCTCAATCCACTTTATCATACAAAATTTCAAAGATGACTACACAACAAGACATTCATGCCGCCGGTGCAGAAAACCGTCCTCCAATGCTAGAAAAAGGTGGTTATCTTCCATGGACGAGTCGTATGCTTCGTTACATGAGAACCAAGCCTAATGGACAAGCTAGACTATTGATTAACTCCATCGAGAAAGGTCCATTTAAGCCTCGTCAGATTCTTGTAACAGCGGGAAATCGAACTGCAACACCTCCCACCCCAGACACCTATAGGGTACAAACGGAAGCTGACTACACACCAGAAGATTGGAAGCAAATTGAAGCTGATGACTTGGCAATGCATCTAATCCAACTTGGTTTACCACAAGAAATGTTCTGTGCCGTAGACAGTTGTGAAACTGCACATGATATGTGGGAACGAGTTAGACGACTTTGTTATGGCACAGAAATCGGTAAACAAGACATCGAAAGCAAGCTTCTAACTCAATGGGAGAAGTTTACATTAACTCCAGCTGAACCTATTGAATCTTACTATACAAGGTTTTGCACTCTCATGAACGAGTTGATCAGAAACAAATTGACACCTACTCAAATTGTTCAGAATATCAAATTCCTCAACAACCTACCAGAGGAATGGGGACGATGTTAGGAATATAAATATTCATCTGAAGACTCGGTCACCCCGAGTACTCATTAGCATTTAATAGCTCGTAGGAATATTAGTATTATTATTATTAGCTTAGTTATATTAAGTATTTGTGGAGTTGGGTCGGGTCTTTACCCACTGTCAGCTCACTCCACAGCCCACTAGGGGCACCTTAGCTAGTATCTATAAATACCCCTTCCCAAGTGTGGGAAGGGTTGGAACTTCTTAATCTTTCAATACAAGTCTCTTCACTTTCTCTCACTAAGTTCCCATCTCACTTTCTCTCTCTAAAATCTTCTTGAACCGCCACTTAAATCCACCATATTTGTGTGTTTGAATGTTATGAATATGTTACAATTGGTATCAGAGCCAGGTTAGGTTCGTGTAAGAGCATATTCAGATTCGTGGGTGGATTTTTTTGGTTTTTTTAGGTCGTATAAAATAGTGGTCTAAAATCCTTGTTTAATCTTTGTTTGTGGTTATATCGGTTGAAATCTTGTACTTTTGTGTTCATTGAACTGTTTTACATCTTTCTTGACAACATACAACTTGGTCAGTAGCTGTTTGTGGAAGATTTGAAGAGTTTCTTGGCAGCGGTTTGAAGTTCGGAAGAAGTTTCATCGCAGTGGTTTGACTTTCGATACAGGTTTACTTGTAGCGGTTTTGTGTTTCATAGTAGCGGTTTGAACTGTTCGGGTAATCCTTAGTAGCGGTTTGGTAGTTAGCGGTTTGTAGTGTATTCATTTTGGGAAACATGACAAAATGTACTGAAAAGGACGGGTTGTCCATTTGCGGTAGCGGTTTGTCAGTATTTGTCGCTAGCGGTTTGTCATTTTGTGATAGCGGTTTGACTGGTCTTAGCGGTTCAGTCTTTCAGCGGTTTAACCATATAGCGGCTTAGATCTTTGTGGTTCAGCGGTTCTGGATTCAGCGGTTTAACTTTCAGCGGTTTAGATCGTAGCGGTTCGGGATTCAGCGGTTTAGTCTTCAGCGGTTTGAGTCTTAGCGGTTTTGGTTTCAGAGGTTTAGCTCAGCGGTTTGATACTAGCGGTTTGGCCTTCTGATTCAACGGTTTAACTTAGCGGTTTGTGGTGTATTAGCGGTTTATATATAGCGGCTTGGTTTTCAGGTTTAGCGATTTTATATTAGCGGTTTTCCTTGGGTTTTAGCGGTTTGTTTGAATTGCACTTCAGCGGTTTGGGAATTGCTTTTACCTTAACATCATGACGAGCACAGCTTCAGATGATATTCAAGCTGCTGGGTCTGACACCCGTCCTCCCATGTTGGATAGGACTGACTATGAGTCTGGGCTCAACGAATACGTCTTTACTGTTTAGGCAAAGAAAATGGATTTAACATCCTTAAATCCATTGATGAAGGACCATTTCAGATGGGTACTACGAGAGACGTTGTTACTACTGGTGAAGATGGAACTGTAACCTTTGGAATAGACAGGCCTCGAACTTACAATGATCTGACTGAAGAGGAAAAGAAGAGGTATGATGCTGACTTTAGAGCTTCCAACATAGTCATTCAAGGTCTGCCTAAAGATGTCTACAAACTCATAAATTTTAACACTGAAGCAAAAGCAGTATGGGACAATGTCAAGATGCTTTTGGCTGGATCAGAACTCACAAAAGAAGATCGTGAGTCACAACTTTATGATGAGTTTGAGCATTTTAAAATGAACCCAGGAGAGAATATCACAGACTACTATGTAAGGTTCCACAAGCTGGTGAATGATATGAGAATCATAAGAATGACTATGCCGAATATCCAACTGAACTCAAAGTTTGTGAACAACATGACACCAGAATGGGACAGATTTGTTACCACAGTTAAACTCAACAAGGGTTTAAGGGACACAAACTATGAACAGTTGTATGCATACCTGCAACAACATGAGAAACATGCTGCGTATGATCGTCTGTTGAGAGAAAAACTCAATCCTACTGCACCAAGTGATCCGCTGGCCTTTGTTGCAAATGTTCAGCAATACAATCAACCACAACTTGATCAATCATATCAGAATTCCATCCCATCAAAGAATCAGTCATTATTTTCTCAATCATCCATGCATCCACAACCTACTATGAAATCTCAACTAGACTCTGGATATTCTCGCACTGATCAGATGATTGATGAGCTTTCCAATCAAGTGTCCCTACTTGTGCAACAATTCAAAGCTGCTCAAAAAAACAATCAACTCAGAAACTCATCTAACCCATGCAATCAGGCTACTGTGGAAGATGGAAGAATTATTGTTCAGACTGTGTAGGGAAGACAAAATGGGAAATCAAGGAATGTTGGGAATGTTGGTAGAGGGAATGCTCAGAACAGAGTTGGAAATGTCAACCAAGGACAAGGAAGGCAAGCAAAGTGCTACAATTGTGGTGGATTGGGACATATTGCTAGGAACTGCAATCAGCCTAAACGTCCTCAAAACTCTGACTACTTTAAGGACAAGATGTTGTTGATGCAAGCACAAGAAAGTGGTGCTGTGTTGGATGAAGAAGAATTGCTGTTTCTGGCTGGCGATGGGGGAAATAATTTTGATGCTGATGTGGACGAACAACCAGTTCAGGACCTTGAACTTAATGATCCGAACATCTTCAAAGCCGATGACTGTGATGCTTTTGACTCTGATGTGGATGAAGAACCTACTGCTCAAACGATCTTCATGGCTAACTTGTCCTCTGTTGTCTCATCACCTCAACAAGCTGGTTCCTCCAACTCATCTGTGATTTATGAGGTACTAAAACTTTATGACACATATAACGTGGTTGATGTATAGAAGATTCCCAACGAAGTACAACAGACAGATGTGGTTGATTCAGATACTGTTGACATGGGAAATAGTAATATTATTCCATATGAACAATATGTGAATCACAACAACATGTCTGATGTACAAGATGGTGCATCTTCTGTTGAAAACATTACTTGTGCTGTAAATAATATGTGTGCGTTAGATTATGCTAGTGCTGTAGATAATCCTTGTGAGCAACATGAAAATACTGTGTCTGTCACTGATGATACCTTAACCACTAGATTAAACATTTATAAAGATCAGGTGGCCCTTTATGAACAGCGTGCTAAGTTTGAACTAACTGAACGTGAGCAAAAAATGGAAAGTCAAATGCATGCACTTATAAAAGAGCGTAATGTAAGAGAAGAAACATTGAAACAAGAGTTAAAGTCTTTGAAAAATCAACTGGATCTGTCTGTTAAACAAAAACAGGATGCCCAAAAGCACATAGCTACACTAAAACAGGCACTACTAGAAAAAAGGCCTTTAATGACGCCAATTGCGTGTCATTAAAGGGGTCAGATGACACGCTTTTTGGTGTCATAAATCGACCCGTTATAAAGCTTTATGACACGCATTTCGCGCGTCATAAATTTATGACACGCTTTTATGACACCCTTTTACGACACACTTTTATGACACCTTTTTTGCGTGTCATGGTTCAAATTTTTTTTAAAAAAAATATTTTTTATAAAATTACTAATATCCACACATTAAATAACAGTTAATCTCATAATACAAATAAATATACAAATAGCAAAAGAGCGAATTTCATATATATCAAAACAATGTGTTTCATACAACCACAAGTTAGTAACAGGTAACCTAATTGTATCTAGCTTGACATTGTTTCAGTGAGTTAGATGCACATCACGGGCTTCCCTTGAGTTTCTTGGCGACGGTAGCAATGTGCTTACCCTGATGGAATGCTTGCTGCAACTCGAGCTCAGATGGTTGTCTTGACCCATCCCCTTGATGAACTCAAATAAGTACATTTTATTACCGTCATTTATCCTATTTATTTGACTTGTTTTATTATATTATCTGTGAGAATTGATACTTAATCGTTTACTTTTGTAATTCTCAGGTAAAAACAAGTATTTGGTGAAACTTGGCGATTTTGGACTAATTATGGAGCAAAACAAGCAAGAAGTTGAGAGTCTACTGAAATGTACAAGATCAAGACTATTCTGCTCCAGATGCGCCGCATCTTACTTATTACATACGGCGCATCACTATCAAGATTTCACAAGATACGATCCAAGATACAAGAGGACATGCACCGCATCTATAAATGGAGTTACACCGCATCTTCTGGCGGTGTACGAATATTCCTGAATATATTAATCTTGGACCCCACGCGAAGTTAAGTCAATGCGCCGCATCTACTTATTAGATGCGCCGCATCTTACCTCAGACAGAAACTATAAATACCCCAAAGACCAGACGAATTAAGAGACTTTTGGTACGTACGATATTCGAAGGACAGAAGCCCTAGGCCGAATTCAGTCGAAGTAGCAGCACAAGACACACCTTGAACAAAGATACGAGAGCTGTAAGAAGGTCCTGCATGTATTCAATTCATTAAGTAGTTTTGTTTTATTGTATTAGTACACTTTAATTGATCAGGATTGATGGGCTTGTGTTATGTTATCATTCACTTCAACTCCCCTTAAAATTGCTTTCCCATTAATTAAAGTTTATATGTTGATGTCTTTGGTGACTTTTATTAGTGCATTGATAACCTCTGTGTCTAGCTGAGCATTGCTTGGGTCGCCATGCCCCTTCCTCGCCTATTTATTAGATCGCCTATGCATTCTATCGTCTGTAGAAAATTAGGAAGAAAGATAAATAGGATAGTCATAAGTAATCATTAAGGGTTTACTCGCCGATAAGATTAGAACCAACGAGAAAGGACTTAATCTCGGTGCGTTGCATCGAACTATACACTTCATATAAAACTCGCAATAAAACCAGTGACAAGCTACTTAACTATCAGGACAGGTCTTCTTATTGTCTCGAGTATTTATCTGTGTACGTGTGTGCTATTCGCTGATTCGTGCCTATTAGTTAGTTTATTATTTAATTGCAACCAAATCGTGCCAGTCTCTCAGGCTGAAACCCCCTTGCGTTAAATTAGGTTGTATAGCTAACTTAAGATATTAAAATACTGATTAGAATAACTAGATAATACGTTCCACTCTTAGTGATCGACACTCTACTTACCATTATATAAATACTGACTGGGTACACTGCTCGTTAAAGTGTGTGTGTTATTGATAAGTCGGCTAAATATAAATTTAAAACTTGAATACTGCTAAAACCACAACGACATACCGTGGGTATAAATTAGAGCACTCGCACACACGCATCAAGTTTTTGGCGCCGCTGTCGGGGAGTGAATTGTTATTATCTGTTAATTTGATTAGTATTTTAATTAGGTTTTTCTTTTTAATTTTTAATCTAACCGCTAACTCTGTTGTATATTAGTTAAATTGCATTCATTGTATTATTTTGCATATTTTCTGTTTTTGTGTGTTTTTATTTTTGTTTATTTTGGTTTGTTTTTATTTTTGTTTTTATTTTTCGTATTTTCTGTATTCTGCTATCGTTGTACTGAGCTTATTCAAACGATACGGCGCATCTATTTTCATAGATACGGCGTATTGCGTTTAATTTTTATAAAATACAACGCGTTTAATTAATTCGATACGACGCATCTTTCCCCAAGATACGCCGTATCTGTTTTTAATAAAATTTTTTCTAAACGATAACGCTATACGACGCATCTGTTTTTACAGATACGACGTATCTATTATTTTAATTAAAAAAACAGTTTTCGAATTATTAAACAGATACGACGCATCGATCTCTGTCAATACGGCGTATCTTCTGAATCAAAAATCTTGTATTTTGAAACGTAACGAAAATACGGCGCATTAATTCTTGTTAATACGACGCATTTAATTTTTACAATTATAACTAATTTTTGATTATTTAAACATACGGCGAATTTGATTTATCGAGCGCGGCGTATTGCTTTTCTGAATAAAAGTCTGATTTATTTTTAACGTATTAAGATACGGCGTATCCCATTTATAGGATACGGCGCATCCACAGCAGATATCATCAGCTTTTATTGTACTTTGATCGTTTCACCCTTCTTTTGCACGAGTAAGTTTTATTTTAGGAAGATGGACGATCCGGATATTACGATGGAAGAATACTTGTTACTGGAAATGGTTAAGTCAAAGAATGAAAGAAATAGGTTGCCGTTTCAACACACTTGGTGTATGTCAAATGATGATGAAGAAGATTCATATACCGTGAAACCAATTCCGGCAATTGTTATTGATAGTACTTTTTCTCCGGAGATTGCACAAGATGATGTGTATACGGAACCTTACGTTGAAGAATATTCTGCAATCGTATTACCACCATTAGACAATCCAACGGATGAAAATGAAAAGTATTCTAATTTTGATTTCGAACCATTTGACGCCATAGTTTATGATGACATACCTCAACCAAATTTTGACCCAACGAGGGATTTTGAAGAAATCTGGGATTACTTATTTAGGGATGAAATTCGGGACGATGCTGAAATTGCAAGGCCACTAGTTGAAGATGGAGATTCACAAGATGAATTGGAGTCACTTACAACACAAAGTGGTACAAATTTATTTAATATTATTAATCCCGTTAGTAATAATCTTGCTAGTTTTCCTAAACAGGTTGCAAAACAAAAGAATGATGAGGTCAAATCCATTACACTACCTATTGAAACACATGAAGCACCGGTGATCAACCCGTTTTTGGTGGAGCTCGAGGAAGAATTTGGTGATGAGCTCTTAAACATTGCTATGATTGATGAAGATGATGATTTGGACCCTATGAAGTATATAGAGGAACTCTAACTTTTACTTGCTAAAGACCCCTTCTCATCTTCTGCGAAAGTCAAGGGACGCCTTACTACCAAAGAGACTAACCAAGAAGAAAGGAGACTTATTTTTCCTCAACACACTACTCTTTCAGATGGAATGGTCAAGTCATCCAATTTATCAACCAAACCGGGTAAGGATAGGAAAGATGTACATATATTGCCCAGGTATGATCTTTATTTATTTCTTCCATCTTTACTAGCAAATTTACACTCTTTTCGTGTTTATTGCTACTATCACCCACACTTGATCCCAAGTGGGGGGAACAACACCCTATTACACAGTAAATAAGGGTGGAGTCAGGCTCGTGACTCGAACAAAAACAAGTGCTTTGTGGGAGGCAACTCATGCTTATCTTTTATTTTATTTTTTGATTTTGTATTGAGTCAGTCAGGCCCGCAGAGGATACGGCGCATCTCAATCCTGAGATGTGACGCATCTCCTGCAATGGTCATATCTTACTTTATTTTTCCGCATATTTATATTTTAACTTTAAAACTTTTTGTCAGTTTATTTTAATGCGGCGCATCCCTGGTTAAGGATGCGGCGCATCTTCTATTCTGATTCGTAATTATTCCAGGCTCGATACGGCGTATCTTCTTCCATAAGATACGGCGCATCGACTGACCTGATGATTTTCAGTTTTAATTTTTATATTATATTTTATTTTTTACTAACTACTAATGTATTATGCAAGTTTGAACCTTTCTTAACTTAGGTGTGTTTAAAGCCTTGGTGGTATTATAGATTCCTGCATTTCCTGTGGATACATCGATTATGAAGCTTAAACGTTCTCATCCACAAGAAAGATGATTTTTGCTCTTATACAAATGGAGGATCATACCGCGCAAATCTCAGGGGAGTTTTTCTGTTCTAATTCTTTTATTTTCCAGTTTTTAACCTTTTATACAAACAACGAGGACGTTGTTTAACTTAAGTGGGGGGATGGGAGAATTAGAACACTTAACACTTACTTGTCTTAAACTTTTCAAAAAATGCTTAAAATGTGCTTAATATATCAAAATTTAAAATTTTTAGCATGTTTTTGTTTAAAGTCTAAGTTGCATAGCTGCACACATGACATTATTTTCAAAAATTATGATTTTTCAAAATTCACAAATCTATGAGTGTGCCGGTGACTTGTAAACTTTAGAACTTGGCTTGTATACTATTCGAGACCACCATAATAAGTATTATTTATATAATTAGAATGACTTTTCTAAATTGGTAAAATTCTAGGATTACACCCAAAAAGCCTATTATATGTTATGTGTTATTAGCTAACTACACTGGTTAGTTAACCCCCGTATAAACCCTTTTGTTACTCTCATTTTTAGAGTAAGATACCTGATGCGTGCGATGTGTCTTTGCGGTTTAGCAGTATTAATGCCTACTCAAGTTTAAAATTTATATTTAGCCGACTTATCAATAACACACACACTTAACGAGCAGTGTACCCGGTCAGTATGAATATAATGGTAAGTAGAGTGTCGATTACTAAGAGTGGAACGTATTATCTCGTTATTCTAATCAGTATTTTAATAAATTAAGTTAGCTATACAACCTAATCTAACGCAAGGGGGTTTCAGCCTGAGAGACTGGCACGATTTGGTTGCAATTAAATAATAAACTAAACTAATAGGCACGAATCAGCAAGTAGCACACACGTACACAGATAAATACACGAGACAATAAGAAGACCTGTCCTGATAGATAAGTAGTTTGTCACTTGTTTTATTGCTAGTTTTATATGAAATGTATAGTTCGATGCAACGCACCGAGATTAAGTCATTTCTCGTTGGTTCTAATCTTATCGGCGAGTAAACCCTTAATGATTACTTATGACTATCCTATTTATCTTTCTTCCTACTTTTCTACAGACGATAGAATGCATAGGCGATCTAATAAATAGGCGAGGGCAGAGGCATGGCGACCCGATCAACGCTCAGCTAGACACAGAGGTTATCAATACACTAATAAAAGTCACCAAAGACATCAACATATAAACTTTAATTAATGGGAAAGCAGTTTTAAGGGAGTGCAATCTTTCCGTTGTCACATTACACAAGCCACCAATCCTGATGAATTAAAGTTTACTAACACAATAAAACAAAACTACTTAATGAATTAAATACATGCAGGACCTTCTTAAAGCTCTTGTATCTTCGTTCATGGTGTGTCTTGTGCTGCTGCCTTGACTGAATTCGTCCTAAGGTTTATGTACTTCGGTCTCGTATATAATATATGTGCTCTCGAAATTCGTCTGGTCTTGGGGTATTTATAGTTTCTGTCTGAGGGTAAGATGCGGCGCATCTAGTAACTAGATGCGGCGCATTGACTTAAATTCGCGTGGGGTCCAAGATTAATATATTCAGGAATATTCGTACACCGCCAGAAGATGCGGCGTATGTCCATTATCAGATGCGGTGCATTTCCTCTTGTATCTTGGATCTTATCTGGTGAAATCTTGATAGTGATGCGCCGTATGTAATAAGTGAGATGCGGCGCATCTGGAGCAGATTGTCTTGATCTTGTACATTTCAGTAGACTCTTAACTTCTTGCATGTTTTGCTCCATAATTAGTCCAAAATCGCCAAGTTTCACCAAATGCTTGTTTTTACCTGAGAATTACAAAAGTAAACGATTAAGTATCAATCCTCATACATAATATAATAAAACAAGTCAAATTAATAGGATAAATGATAGTAATAAAATGTACTTATTTGAGTTCATCAAATATCCCCCCACTTGAACTTTACTTGTCCCCAAGTAAACCTTAGAATTAATCTTATGAAAATGTATCCTAAAAGATATTAGGATTTATTTTTATATTTAAGCATGTATTCATTTTTGTCATAATCACACAACCAAACACTTAACGAATTAGAAGTAAAATAAAATAATTTGATAAAAGCAAATCTAATCGTTTAACTGTCCAGTCGTGACGAATATTCTATCATAAGCTTGGCAAGTATACACATCTCCCCCACTAAAGCCAAGGAATAACAAGTCTAAAGCGGCAAAAAGGGTTTTGAGGTTTAAAGGTTAATCATTCTCCTTAATCTCTATCGATCTCAAATTCCAGAAAAGGCGACAAAATCACAAATACATGATCGAAACCACGAACACGATACTTGCAATTGCTCAAATCCTTAACTCGAATAGGCTAAAGATAGGTCCAAACTTTACCAATAATATTATATCAAAAAGGGCGACAAAATCATAAATACATAGCCGAATCCACGACTACGATACTTAAGATTGCTCAAATCCCTAATCTCAATAAATCAAAGGTTTGGTTGGATAAAGAATAATACAGGGTATGGATAATATTTGGGATATAAATTGGTGTAAAATGAAAAATAAACAAAACAGATAAATTAAAATCCTAAGTGTGGTTAATCACTATCCCAACCATCCCATGAATAAGACTCATATCATAGAATAACTCACGCTTTAACACTTGAAACACACGCTTTAGGTAGACACGAATTATACTAAACAAGATCTCAATCAAAGAATAAACCTTAGTTGGTGTTCCCATAACTGCCAACTCCCATTCAATCCATAGATATAATATACAACAACTAGTGGTGATATCGACCACTTAATACAAAACTTTACATAAGTTGGTTAAAACAAACATCCAACTCTTCTTTTTTCTTTTCTATTTTTTCGATTTTTTTTTTATTTTTTATTTTTTTAGACAAAGATGTGTAAAATTTCACCACATCACTATAATGATAATTCTGGATAATTTTTCCATACTTTTCATGACTTCAGAAATAACGGTAATAGTGAAAGTAGTAAACATACGAAAAATAAACTCAAAGATATACAATATTTACTTTCACTCCAATTGCATTGTGCAATTTCCCGACCTAACCATAGATAATGAATTACGCACGCGAACACAGGTAATGTAAGGAAACACACTTTGCCTAAAGCAATTAACCAACCACGGATTTTAATCTACAGGGTAGGCTAAGGTGTAAGGGTGTAACGAAACATTTTAACAAAGGTGTAAGAAACGAAAGGAATGGCTCTGAGTGTTTTTCTAGGGGTATCTTACTCAAAAAATGAGAGTAACAAAAGGGTTTTTACGGGGGTTAACTAACCAGTGTAGTTAGTTAATAACACATAACATATAATAGGCTATTTGGGTGTAATCCTAGAAATTTACCAATTTAGACAAGTCATTCCAATTATATAAATAATACTTATTATGGTGGTCTCGAATAGTATACAAGCCAAGTTCTAAAGTTTACAAGTCACCGGCACACTCATAGATTTGTAAATTTTGAAAAATCACAATTTTTGAAAATAACGTCATGTGTGCAGCAATGCAACTTAGACTTTAAACAAAAACATGCTAAAAAATTTAAATTTTGATATATTAAGCGCATTTTAAGCATATTTTGAAAAAGTTTAGGACAAGTAAGTGTTAAGTGTTCTAATTCTCCAATCCCCCCACTTAAGTTAAACAACGTCCTCGTTGTTTGTATCAAAGGTTAAAAACTAAAAAATAAAAGAATTAGAACTGAAAAACTCCTCTGAGATTTGCTCGGTATGATCCTCCATTTGTATAAGAGCAAAAATCATCTTTCTTGTGGATGAGAACGTTTAAGCTTCATAATCAATGTATCCACAGGAAATGCAGGAATCTAAAATACCACCAAGGCTTTAAAACACACCTAAGTTAAGAAAGGTTCAAACTTGCATAATACATTAGTAGTTAGGAAAAATAAAAATCAAAACTGAAAATCATCAGGTCAGTCGATGCGCCGTATCTTATGGAAGAAGATACGCCGTATCGAGCCTGGAATAAATACGGATCAGAATAGAAGATGCGTCGCATCCTTAACCAGGGATGCGCCGCATTAAAATAAAAAAGTTTTAAAGTTAAAATATAAATATGCGGAAAAAATAAAGATATGACCATTGCAGGAGATGCGTCGCATCTCAGGATTGAGATGCGCCGTATCCTCTGCGGCCTGACTGACTCGACACAAAAACAGAAAAATAAAAGATAAGCATGGGTTGCCTCCCACGAAGCGCTTGTTTTTGTTCGAGTCACGAGCCTGACTCCACCCTTATTTACTGTGTAATAGGGTGTTGTTCCCCCCACTTGGGATCAAGTGCGGGTGATAGTAGCAATAAACACGAAAAGAGTGTAAATTTGTTAGTAAATATGGAAGAAATAAATAAAGATCATACCTTGGCAATATATGTATATCTTCCCTATTCTTACCCGGTTTGGTTGGTAAATTGGATGACTTGACCACTTCATCAGAAAGAGTAGTATGTTGAGGAAAAATGAGTCTCCTTTCTTCTTGGTTAGTCTCTTTGGTAGTAAGGCATCCCTTGACTTCCGCAGAAGATGAGAAAGGGTCTTTAGCAAGTAAAAGTTCGAGTTCCTCAATAACCTTCATAGGGTCGAAATCATCATCTTCATCAATCATAGCAATGTTTAAGAGCTCATCACCAAATTCTTCTTCAAGCTCTACCAAATATGGGTTGATCACAGGTGCTTCAATAGGTAGTGTAATAAATTTCGCCTCATCATCCTTTTGTTTTGCAACCTGTTTAGGAAAACTAGCAAGATTATTAATAACGGGATCAATAGTATTAAATAAATTTGTACCACTTTTTGTTGTAAGTGACTCCAATTCATCTCGTGAGTCTCCATCTTCAACTAATGGTCTTGCAATTTCATCTTTATCCCGAATAGCCGCCTCATATAAGTCATCCCACATTTCTTCAAAATCCTTTGTGGGGTCATAATCTGGCTCATCCGCTCCACACCTAAATATTTCCGTTCGTTGTGGTAATTGCGGTATGTTATCGTACACAATAGCATCAAACTTTTCAATATCAGAATACTTATTATCTCCATCCGAAGGAATATTATCATGGTGTTTTTGTTAGGATGAGAATATATTTTCCACCTCGGGTGGAAAATTACAAGTAATAGCACTATACACCATTGTACCACATTCATCTTCATTTTCATCATAAGCACTTTCGGATGAATAAGCTTCTTTGTAAACAATCGCCGGATTATCATTCAAATCAAACACTTGTGACTCTTCTTCATCTTGGGCAACATTCGGAGAAATAACATCATCAATAACTATTGCCGGAAACCTAATTGCACCAAAATCGTATGACTCTTCTTCATCATTATCATTTGATAAAGTCCAAGTGTGTCGGAATGGCAATTTGTTTCTTTCATGCTTTGACTTTTGTCGTCCTAAAATCAAGTATTCTTCCATAGTGACTTATTTATCCTCGATGACTTGTGCACCATATCTTGCTCTTTCCCAATCGTAGATCCCATTATTGCTCAAGGCTCTTTCCTCTCCAAGTCTGATATATTCTTCCATCGTAATATCCGGATCGTCCATCTTCCTGAAATAAAACTTACTCGTGCAAAAGAAGGGTGAAACGATCAAAGTAAAATAAAAGCTTCTGATATCTGCTGTCGATGCGCCGTATCCTATAAATGGGATACGCCGTATCTTAATACGTTAAAAATAAATCAGACTTTATTCAGAAAATAGATACGCCGCTTAGAAATTAGAATGCGCCGTATCTGTTTTAATTATAAAAAATCGTAACGAATTCAAATTTTAATAAATATAATCGATTTTTGATTTAGTAGATGCGTCGTATCGATAAAGATCGATGCGTCGTATCCGTTTAATAATTCGAAAAACTGTTTTTAATTAAAATAATAAATACGCCGTATCTGTTAAAACAGATGCGTCGTATGGCGTTATCGCTTAGAAAAATTTCTTATTAAAAACAGGATACGCCGTATCTTGGGGAAAGATGCGTCGTATCGAATAAATTAAACGCGTTGTATTTTATAAAAATTAAACGCAATACGCCGTATCTGAGAGATCAGATGCGCCGTATCGTTTGAATAAGCTCAGTACAGCGATAGCAGAATACAAAAAATACGAAAAATAAAAACAAATAAAAACATAAACGAAAATAAACACAAAGAAAACAAACAAATAACACACAAAAACAGAAAATATGCAAAATAATACAATGAATGCAATTTAATCTAATACACAACAGAATTAGCGGTTAGATAAAAAAATAAATTAAAAACCTAATTAAAATACTAATCAAATTAACAGATAATAACAATTCACTCCCCGGCAACGGCGCCAAAAACTTGATGCGTGCGATGTGTCGTTGCGATTTAGCAGTATTAATGCCTACTCAAGTTTTAAATTTATATTTAGCCGACTTATCAATAACACACACACTTAACGAGCAGTGTACCCGGTCAGTATGAATATAATGGTAAGTAGAGTGTCGATCACTAAGAGTGGAACGTATTATCTCGTTATTCTAATCAGTATTTTAATATATTAAGTTAGCTATACAACCTAATCTAACGCAAGGGGGTTTCAGCCTGAGAGACTGGCACGATTTGGTTGCAATTAAATAATAAACTAAACTAATAGGCACGAATCAGCAAGTAGCACACACGTACACAGATAAATATACGAGACAATAAGAAGACCTGTCCTGATAGATAAGTAGTTTGTCACTTGTTTTATTGCTAGTTTTATATGAAGTGTATAGTTCGATGCAACGCACCGAGATTAAGTCCTTTCTCGTTGGTTCTAATCTTATCGGCGAGTAAACCCTTAATGATTACTTATGACTATCCTATTTATCTTTCTTCCTACTTTTCTACAGACGATAGAATGCATAGGCGATCTAATAAATAGGCGAGGGCAGAGGCATGGCGACCCGATCAACGCTCAGCTAGACACAGAGGTTATCAATGCACTAATAAAAGTCACCAAAGACATCAACATATAAACTTTAATTAATGGGAAAGCAGTTTTAAGGGAGTGCAATCTTTTCGTTGTCACATTACACAAGCCACCAATCCTGATGAATTAAAGTTTACTAACACAATAAAACAAAACTACTTAATGAATTAAATACATGCAGGACCTTCTTATAGCTCTTGTATCTTCGTTCAAGGTGTGTCTTGTGCTGCTGCCTTGACTGAATTCGTCCTAAGGTTTCTGTACTTCGGTCTCGTATATAATATATGTGCTCTCGAAATTCGTCTGGTCTTGGGGTATTTATAGTTTCTGTCTGAGGGTAAGATGCGGCGCATCTAGTAAGTAGATGCGGCGCATTGACTTAACTTCGCGTGGGGTCCAAGATTAATATATTCAGGAATATTCGTACACCGCCAGAAGATGCGGCGTATGTCCATTATCAGATGCGGCGCATGTCCTCTTGTATCTTGGATCGTATCTGGTGAAATCTTGATAGTGATGCGCCGTATGTAATAAGTGAGATGCGGCGCATCTGGAGCAGATTGTCTTGATCTTGTACATTTCAGTAGACTCTTAACTTCTTGCATGTTTTGCTCCATAATTAGTCCAAAATCGCCAAGTTTCACCAAATGCTTGTTTTTACCTGAGAATTACAAAAGTAAACGATTAAGTATCAATCCTCATACATAATATAATAAAACAAGTCAAATTAATAGGATAAATGATAGTAATAAAATGTACTTATTTGAGTTCATCAATACCCCTAGAAAAACACTCAGAGCCATTCCTTTCGTTTCTTACACCTATGTTTAAAATGTTTCGTTACACCCTTACACCTTAGCCTACCCTGTAGATTAAAATCCGTGGTTGGTTAATTGCTTTAGGCAAAGTGTGTTTCCTTACATTACCTGTGTTCGCGTGCGTAATTCATTATCTTTGGTTAGGTCGGGAAATTGCACAATGCAATTGGAGTGAAAGTAAATATTGTATATCTTTGAGTTTATTTTTCGTGTGTTTACTACTTTCACTATTACCGTTGTTTCTGAAGTTATGAAAAGTATGGAAAAATTATCTAGAATTATCATTATAGTGATGTGGTGAAATTTTACACATCCATGTTTATGTTTCAAGTTAAAAAAAAAAAAAAAAAAAAAAAAAAAAAAAAAAAAAAAAAAAAAAAATTGAAAAAATAAGAAAAGAAAAAGAAAAAGGAAGAGTTGGATGTTTGTTTAACCAACTTATGTAAAGTTTTGTATTAAGTGGTCGATATCACCACTAGTTGTTGTATATTATATCTATGGATTGAATGGGAGTTGAACGTTATGGGAACGCCAACTAAAGGATATTCTTTGATTAAGATCTTGTTGAGTATAATTCGTGTCTACCTAAAAGCGTGTGTTTCAAGTGTTAAAGCGTGAGTTATTCAATGATATGAGTCTTATTCATGGGATGGTTGGGATAGTGATTAACCACACTTAGGATTTTAATTTATTTGTTTCGTTTATTTTTCATTTTACACCAATTTGTATCCCAAATATTATCCATACCCTATATTATTCTTTATCCAAACCTTTGATTTATTGAGATTAGGGATTTGAGCAATCTTAAGTATCGTAGTCGTGGATTCGGCTATGTATTTATGATTTTGTTGCCCTTTTTGATATAATATTATTGGTGAAGATTACTTGGTCCTATCTTTAGCCTATTCGAGTTAAGGATTTGAGCAATTGCAAGTATCGTGTTCGTGGATTCAATCATGTATTTGTGATTTTGTCGCCTTTTCTGGAATTTGAGATCGATAGAGATTAAGGAGAATGATTAACCCTTAACCTATAAACCTTTTTTACCGCTTTAGACTTGTTATTCCTTGGCTTTAGTGGGGGAGATGTGTATACTTGCCAAGCTTATGATAGAATATTCGTCACGACTGGACAGTTAAACGATTAGATTTGCTTTTATCGAAATATTTTATTTTACTTCTAATTCGTTAAGTGTTTGGTTGTGTGATTATGACAAAAATGAATACATGCTTAAATATAAAAATAAATCCTAATATCTTTTAGGATACATTTTCATAAGATTAATTCTAAGGTTTACTTGGGGACAAGTAAAGTTCAAGTGGGGGGATATTTGATGAACTCAAATAAGTACATTTTATTACCGTCATTTATCCTATTTATTTGACTTGTTTTATTATATTATCTGTGAGAATTGATACTTAATCGTTTACTTTTGTAATTCTCGGGTAAAAACAAGTATTTGGTGAAACTTGGCGATTTTGGACTAATTATGGAGCAAAACAAGCAAGAAGTTAAGAGTCTACTGAAATGTACAAGATCAAGACTATTCTGCTCCAGATGCGCCGCATCTTACTTATTACATACGGCGCATCACTATCAAGATTTCACAAGATACGATCCAAGATACAAGAGGACATGCGCCGCATCTATAAATGGAGTTACGCCGCATCTTCCGGCGGTGTATGAATATTCCTGAATATATTAATCTTGGACCCCACGTGAAGTTAAGTCAATGCGCCGCATCTACTTATTAGATGCGCCGCATCTTACCTCAGACTGAAACTATAAATACCCCAAAGACCAGACGAATTAAGAGACTTTTGGTACGTATGATATTCGAAGGACAGAAGCCCTAGGCCGAATTCAGTCGAAGTAGCAGCACAAGACACACCTTGAACAAAGATACGAGAGCTGTAAGAAGGTCCTGCATGTATTCAATTCATTAAGTAGTTTTGGTTTATTGTATTAGTACACTTTAATTGATCAGGATTGATGGGCTTGTGTTATGTTATCATTCACTTCAACTCCCCTTAAAATTGCTTTCCCATTAATTAAAGTTTATATGTTGATGTCTTTGGTGGCTTTTATTAGTGCATTGATAATCTCTGTGTCTAGCTGAGCATTGCTTGGGTCGCCATGCCCCTTCCTCGCCTATTTATTAGATCGCCTATGCATTCTATCGTCTGTAGAAAAGTAGGAAGAAAGATAAATATGATAGTCATAAGTAATCATTAAGGGTTTACTCGCCGATAAGATTAGAACCAACGAGAAAGGACTTAATCTCGATGCGTTGCATCGAACTATACACTTCATATAAAACTAGCAATAAAACAAGTGACAAGCTACTTAACTATCAGGACAGGTCTTCTTATTGTCTCGAGTATTTATCTGTGTACGTGTGTGCTATTCGCTGATTCGTGCCTATTAGTTAGTTTATTATTTAATTGCAACCAAATCGTGCCAGTCTCTCCGGCTGAAACCCCCTTGCGTTAAATTAGGTTGTATAGCTAACTTAAGATATTAAAATACTGATTAGAATAACTAGATAATACGTTCCACTCTTAGTGATCGACACTCTACTTACCATTATATACATACTGACCGGGTACACTGCTCGTTAAAGTGTGTGTGTTATTGATAAGTCGGCTAAATATAAATTTATAACTTGAATACTGCTAAAACCACAACGACATACCGTGGGTATAAATTAGAGCACTCGCACGCATGTATCACCCCTGCATAAGTACCTGCACCATATGGACTTCCACCTTTCGCCTTCTCCATTTCGAACATGTCAGCTCTAAATGTATATCCAATTGGCACGAAGATCATCCCATGGTGAGCAAGCTGAGTAATTGCAGTCCATCTGTGATCAATAATTCAATATATGTATTACAAGAAATTGGCAACATAAGTACGCATACATTTATTCTTTTGTATGTTTCAGAGCATACCTGTGTTCCAACTAGCTTTCCATCCTTGTATGCCACAAGGCCGTTCTCAGCAAACACATAATCATAGTCATCTATAATTTTTACAAAGACAAATATTCTAAATGTGGTTATCAAAAGAGGCAAGAACTTTTTGCAAAACAAATAAGGAAAGGGTTGACGAACAGAGAATCATAAAGGCTGACTTCAAGAAGGCATATGTATATCATTTGATCAAGTTCTGAATTTTGGAATTTACCTATTTGTTGCAAACACAATCACCCTATAGGCTACAACTTCATTTAAGTGTGAAAATTATGGATTTATACTTACATAAAATGCTTCTTATCATTAAAATTTAATTATATTGGAAAGATACCATCTGTAGTAAACCATGTTTAGTAAAAACTAAAAAGAATTACGATCTACTACTATAACTTCATAAAGAAACTCACATTGCACGAGAACGCTTATCAGATCCTATAAATTCAATAAACATGGTAACAAGTATAAAGGTGTACCTTTCGTGGAGCGGTAAGAGTGCCATCCACATCAAACAAAGCAATCAAACCCGATTGTCTCAAAGCCATCCTTGATCTAAGTCTTACTGCCATTAAGCATCACAAAACAAAATGAATAAACAAGCATAAGGTAATCAAATTAAGATCTGTGAAATGGCTACAACTCAAACTGGGACCAGACAACACACGACCACCCTTGTGGCTTGTGTTAACCGGAAGCAACCACACCACACCCTAAACGGGTTCTATTTTTACCGCAACACCAACACTTCTCACCAAATCAAATCCAAAAGTTAATATGCCCAAACACACAACAATAATAACTTAAACCAAGTAATAAGAAATCCCAAATGCAACCTGTACCCTCTCGGGTCACGACCCTTATCCCATCCGGGTATAACCCGACCCGTACGCAAAATAATTTAATCCAAACACCATTTAATAGATTTACCACACGAATCTGTAACAGATGATTTAATCCAAACACCATTTAATATGGAATTACGGCAGCGGTGGCTGGTAGCTGGAGAGTGGCGGCTGAAGACGATGCTCGTGGTGGTTATGGTGTTGATGGTGATGGCGGCGTACAACAGCAGTGATGGTGGTGGAACGGCGACGGCGGCAGAAGGTGGAGTGGCAGGAATTGTAGCCGGAAAAGTTGTGGCACCGGAAGTTATAATAGAGAGAGAGAGTATTTAAGTGTGTGTGAAATTGTGAGTGAAACCCTAAAATGAATGCCATTATATAGCCACTTAGGGATGACACTTAGGGATGACACGGAAAGAAAGTGTATCCCGTGTTCCAGTACATTTTTCTATGACTCTAATAATTGCGTGTCATAAGTCTTTCAAATTGTACAAGTTATGACAGTTTTTTTATGACTCACACTTTTGCTTGTCAATAAAATGCGTGTGTCATAATTTAGGAGTCATTAAAGGCTATTTTTCTAGTAGTGAGGATTTCAAAGAAAAGGAAACACAGCTCTTGAATGACTTCTCCAGGCTTAAAACCTTAAAGAATAAGCTTGAAAATAAGTTGTACACACAGGACCAATCCAGACTCACTGTCCAAATGCTTCAGAAGCACAAAAAGCTGTGTGATAAGCATAGTAAAAGCACTTTAGGTGAACCTAAATTTGATAGTTCTAGGAAGGCTTTAGTTGCACACCCGGCCTTATATGATGATAAAGTGATGTTTAGGCCTGGTCATGCCCCACCTGATGTCTTTACTCTTGAAGAGAGTAATGAAATAGAGATGAGAAATAGAGAAAAGATGAATGAGAAAATGAAGGACCACATACGCATAGTGATGCGTGTGCGTGTATGTTGTAGTATAGTTTTAGCACGTTTAGAGGCCTAACTCAAGTTTTAAATTTATATTTAGCCGACTTATCAATAACACACACACTTAACGAGCAGTGTACCCGGTCAGTATGAAGATAATGGTAAGTAGAGTGTCGATCACTAAGAGTGGAACGTATTATCTCGTTATTCTAATCAGTATTTTAATATCCTAACGCAAGGGGGTTTCAGCCTGAGAGACTGGCACGATTTGTTGCAATTAAATAATAAAATAAACCAATAGGCACGAATCAGCAAGTAGCACACACGTACACAGATAAATACTTGAGACAATAAGAGGGCTGTCCTTATGATTAAGTAGATTGTCACTTGTTTTATTGATAGCTTTATATGAAGTGTATGTAGTTAACCCTTTCTCGTTGGTCCTATTCTTATCGGCGAGTAAACCCTTAATGATTACTTATGTCTAAAAGTTATTCCTAAGTGATCAATTTAGTAATAACTGTGGGAGCCACATTATGTCCTGCAGTCAAATGCCCGCAAGCCACTAATAAACACAGAGGTTATCAATGCACTAATAAGTAGTAACCAAAGACATCAACATATAAACTTTAATTGATGGGAAAGCAAGTATTAAAGGGAGTGCAATCTTTCGTTGTCACATTACACAAGCCACCAATCCTGATGAATTAAAGTTTGCTAACACAATAAAACAAAACTACTTAATGAATTAAATACATGCAGCACCTTCTTACAGCTCTTGTATCTTTGATTTGGGTGTGTCTTGTGCTGCCTCCTTGACTGAATTCGTCCTTTGTTCCTCCTGTTTGGTCTTCGGTTTTAGGTTTTCCGGAACTTCTAATTCGTCTGGTCTACGGGGTATTTATAGTTTCTGTCTGAGGGAAGATGCGGCGCATCTACTAAGTAGATGCGGCGCATGTACTTAACTTCGCGTGGGGTCCAAGATTATAATATTCAGGAATATTCGTACACCGCCAGAAGATGCGGCGTAACTCCATGATTAGATGCGGCGCATGTCCTCTTGTATCTTGGATCGTATCTGGTGATATCTTGATAGAGATGCGGCGCATGTCATGAGTGAGATGCGGCGCATCTGGAGCAGAATTGACTTGATCTTGTCCATGTCAGTAGACCTTCAACTTTATGCACGTTTTGCTCCATTATTAGTCCAAAATCGCTAAGTTTCACCAAATGCTTGTTTTTACCTGAGAATTACAAAAGTAAACGATTAAGTATCAATCCTCATACATAATATAGTAAAACAAGTCAAATTAATAGGATAAATGATAGTAATAAAATGTACTTATTTGAGTTCATCAAATATCCCCCCACTTGAACTTTACTTGTCCCCAAGTAAACCTTAGAATTTCTTTTATGAAAATGTATCCTAAAAGATGTTAGGATTTATTTTTATATTTAAGCATGTATTCGTTCATTTCATAATCACACAACTAAACACTTAACGATTCAGAAGTAAAATAAAATAAGTCGATAAAAGCAAATCTAATCGTTTAACTGTCCAGTCGCGACGAATATTCTATCATAAGCTTGGCAAGTATACACATCTCCACCACTAAAGCTAAGGAATAACAAGTCTAAAGCGGTAAAAAGGGTTTTTAGGCTTAAGGGTTAATTATTCTCTTTCACTATCGATCTCAAATTCCAGAAAAGGCGACAAAATCACAAATACATGATCGAATCCACGAACACGATACTTGCAATTGCTCAAATCCTTAACTCGAATAGGCTAAAGATAGGTCCAAACTTCACCAATAATAATATATCAAAAAGGGCGACAAAATCATAAATACATAGCCGAATCCACGACTACGATACTTAAGATTGCTCAAATCCCTAATCTCAATAAATCAAAGGTTTGGTTGGATAAAGAATAATAAAGGGTATGGATAACATTTGGGATATAAATTGGTGCAAAAATAAAAATAAACAAAACAAATAAATTAAAATCCTAAGTGTGGTTAATCACTATCCCAACCATCCCATGAATAAGACTCATATTATCGAATAACTCACGCTTTAACACTTGAAACACACGCTTTAGGTAGACACGAATTATACTCAACAAGATCTTAATCAAAGAATAAACCTTAATTGGCGTTCCCATAACTGCCAATTCCCATTCAATCCATAGATATAGTACAACACATAGTGGTGATATCGACCACTTACATAACTTTACATAAGTTGGTTAAAACTAACTTCCAACTTTTCTTTCTTTCTTTTTCTTTTCTCATTTTTTTTTTTTTTTTTTTTTTTTTTTTTTTATTTTTATTTTTTTATTTTTTTTTAGTAAACATAAACATAGATGTGTAAAATTTCACCACATCACTATAACTTTCTTTCCGGATAATTTTTCCATACTTTTCATGACTTCAGAAATAATGGTAATAGTGAAAGTAGTAAACACACGAAAAATAAACTCCAAAATATACAATATTTACTTTCACTCCAATTGCATTGTGCAATTTCCCGACCTAACCATAGATAATGAATTACGCACGCGAACACAGGTAATGTAAGGAAACACACTTTGCCTATAGCAATTAACCAACCACGGATTCTAATCTACAGGGTAGGCTAAGGTGTAAGGGTGTAACGAAACATTTTAAACATAGGTGTAAGAAACGAAAGGAATGGCTCTGAGGGTTTTTTCTAGGGGTATCTTACTCTAAAAATGAGAGTAACAAAAGGGTTTATACAGGGGTTAACTAACCAGTGTAGTTAGTTAATAACACATAACATATAATAGGCTATTTGGTTGTAATCCTAGAAATTTACCAAGTTAGACAAGTCACTCCAATTATATAAATAATACTTATTATGGTGGTCTCGAATAGTATACAAGCCAAGTTCTAAAGTTTACAAGTCACCGGCACACTCATAGATTTGTGAATTTTGAAAAATCACAATTTTTGAAAATAACGTCATGTGTGCAGTTATGCAACTTAGATCTTAAACAAAAACATGCTAAAAAAAATTTTAAGTTTGATATATTAAGCACATTTTAAGCATAATTTTTGAAAAAGTTTAGGACAAGTAATTGTTAAGTGTTCTAATTCTCCAATCCCCCTACTTAAGTTAAACAATGTCCTCGTTGTTTGTATAAAAGGTTAAAAACTGGAAAATAAAAGAATTAGAACAGAAAAACTCCCCTGAGATTTGCTCGGTATGATCCTCCATTAGTATAAGAGCAAAAATCAACTTCTTGTGGATTAGAACGTTAAAGCTTCATACTTGATGTATCCACAGGAAATCCAGGAAACTATAATACCACCAACACTTTAAAACACACCTAAGATAAGAAAGGTTCAAGCTTTGCATAATACATTAGTAGTTAGGAAAAATAAAACTTAAAAATTAAAACTGAAAATCATCAGGTCAGTCGATGCGCCGTATCTTATGGAAGAAGATACGCCGTATCGAGCCTGGAATAAATACGGATCAGAATAAAGATGCGCCGCATCCTTAACCAGGGATGCGCCGCATTAAAATAAACTGATAAATAGTTTTAAAGTCGAAAATAAAAATGCAGAAAAATAAAATAAGATATGACCATTGCAGGAGATGCGTCGCATCTCAGAATTGAGATGCGCCGTATCCTCATGCGGCCTGGACTGACTCGACACAGAAACAGAATAATAAAAATAAAAGATAAGCATGGGTTGCCTCCCACGAAGCGCTTGTTTTTGTTCGAGTCACGAGCCTGACTCCACCCTTATTTACTGTGTAATAGGGTGTTGTTCCCCCCACTTGGGATCAAGTGCGGGTGATAGTAGCAATAAACACGAAAAGAGTGTAAATTTGCTATTAAAGATGGAAGAAATAAATAAAGATCATACCTTGGCAATATATGTACATCTTTCCTATTCTTACCCGGTTTGGTTGATAAATTGGATGACTTGACCACTTCATCAGAAAGAGTAGTGTGTTGAGAAAAAATGAGTCTCCTTTCTTCTTGGTTAGTCTCTTTGGTAGTAAGGCGTCCCTTGAATTCCGCAGAAAATGAGAAAGGATCTTTAGCAAGTAAAAGTTCGAGTTCCTCAACAACCTTCATAGGGTCGAAATCATCATCTTCATCAATCATAGCAATGTTCAAGAGCTCATCACCAAATTCTTCTTCGAGCTCCACCAAATACGGGTTGATCACAGGTGCTTCAATAGGTAGTGTAATAAATTTCACCTCATCATCTTTTTGTTTTGCAGCCTGTTTAGGAAAACTAGCAAGATTATTAGTAACGGGATTAATTATATTAAATAAATTTGTACCTCTTTGTGTTGTAAGTGACTCCAATTCGTCCTGTGAATCTCCATCTTCAACTAGTGGTCTGGTAATTTCAGCATCGTCCCGAATTTCATCTTTAAATAAATAATCCCAGACTTCTTCAAAATCCCTCGTTGGGTCAAAATCTGGTTGAGGTATGTCATCATCAACTATGGCGTCAAATGGTTCAAAATCAAAATTAGAATACTTTTCATCTTCATCCGTTGGATTGTCTAATGGTGGTAATACGATTGCTGAATATTCTTCATCGTAATGTTCCGTATACACATCATCTTCTTGTGCAATCTACGGAGAAAAAGTACTATCAATAACAATTGCCGGAGTTGGTTTCAAGGTAAATGAATCTTCTTCATTATCACTTGGCATACACCAGGTGTGTTGAAATGGCAATTTGTTTCTTTCTTTCCTTGACTTTTCTCGTCCAAGAATCAAGTATTCTTCCATAGTGATTTCTTTCGTATCAATGACTTGTGCACCATATCTTGTTCTTTTCCAATCATAGTTCCCATAATTGCTCAAGGCTCTTTCCTTTTTAAGTCTGATATATTCTTCCATTGTAATATTTGGATCGTCCATCTTCCTGAAATAAAACTTACTCGTGCAAAAGAAGGGTGAAACGATCAAAGTAAAATAAAAGCTTCTGATATCTGCTGTTGATGCGCCGTATCCAATAAATGGGATACGCCGTATCTAATAATCGTTAAAATTTAATCAGACTTTATCCAGAAAATAGATACGCCGCTTAGAATTTATGAATGCGCCGTATCGAATTAATTAATCAAAAATCAGCTTATCTAATTAAAATTAAATGCGTCGTATTAACGAAAGTTAATGCGCCGTATTTTCGTTACGTTTAAAAATAAATATCGATTTTTGATTCAGAAAGATGCGCCGTATCGATAGAGATCGATACGCCGTATCTGTTTAATAATTCGCAAACTGTTTTTAATTAAAATAATAGATACGCCGTATCTGCTAAAGCAGATGCGTCGTATTACTTTATCGCTTAGAAAAATTTTCTTATTAAAAACAGATACGCCGTATCTTGGGGAAAAGATGCGTCGTATCGAATTAATTAAACGCGTTGTATTAAAAAAATTAAACGCAATACGCCGTATCTGAGAGATCAGATGCGCCGTATCGTTTGATTTAGCACAGTACAACGATAGCAGAACAGAAAAATACGAAAAATAAAAACAAAAATTAAACACACAAACAAAAATAAACACACAAAAATAAAAGAAAACAATTAACACACAATACAACAAATATGCAAAATAGTACAATGATGCAATTAATCTAATAAAAAGAAAAACCTAATTAAAATACTAATTAAATTAACAGATAATAATAATTCACTCCCCGGCAGCGGCGCCAAAAAGTTGATGCGTGTGCGTGTATGTTGTAGTATAGTTTTAGCACGTTTAGAGGCCTAACTCAAGTTTTAAATTTATATTTAGCCGACTTATCAATAACACACACACTTAACGAGCAGTGTACCCGGTCAGTATGAAGATAATGGTAAGTAGAGTGTCGATCACTAAGAGTGGAACGTATTATCTCGTTATTCTAATCAGTATTTTAATATCCTAACGCAAGGGGGTTTCAGCCTGAGAGACTGGCACGATTTGTTGCAATTAAATAATAAAATAAACCAATAGGCACGAATCAGCAAGTAGCACACACGTACACAGATAAATACTTGAGACAATAAGAGGGCTGTCCTTATGATTAAGTAGATTGTCACTTGTTTTATTGATAGCTTTATATGAAGTGTATGTAGTTAACCCTTTCTCGTTGGTCCTATTCTTATCGGCGAGTAAACCCTTAATGATTACTTATGTCTAAAAGTTATTCCTAAGTGATCAATTTAGTAATAACCGTGGGAGCCACATTATGTCCCGCAGTCAAATGCCCGCAAGCCACTAATAAACACAGAGGTTATCAATGCACTAATAAGTAGTAACCAAAGACATCAACATATAAACTTTAATTGATGGGAAAGCAAGTATTAAAGGGAGTGCAATCTTTCGTTGTCACATTACACAAGCCACCAATCCTGATGAATTAAAGTTTGCTAACACAATAAAACAAAACTACTTAATGAATTAAATACATGCAGCACCTTCTTACAGCTCTTGTATCTTTGATTTGGGTGTGTCTTGTGCTGCCTCCTTGACTGAATTCGTCCTTTGTTCCTCCTGTTTGGTCTTCGGTTTTAGGTTTTCCGGAACTTCTAATTCGTCTGGTCTACGGGGTATTTATAGTTTCTGTCTGAGGGAAGATGCGGCGCATCTACTAAGTAGATGCGGCGCATGTACTTAACTTCGCGTGGGGTCCAAGATTATAATATTCAGGAATATTCGTACACCGCCAGAAGATGCGGCGTAACTCCATGATTAGATGCGGCGCATGTCCTCTTGTATCTTGGATCGTATCTGGTGATATCTTGATAGAGATGCGGCGCATGTCATGAGTGAGATGCGGCGCATCTGGAGCAGAATTGACTTGATCTTGTCCATGTCAGTAGACCTTCAACTTTATGCACGTTTTGCTCCATTATTAGTCCAAAATCGCTAAGTTTCACCAAATGCTTGTTTTTACCTGAGAATTACAAAAGTAAACGATTAAGTATCAATCCTCATACATAATATAGTAAAACAAGTCAAATTAATAGGATAAATGATAGTAATAAAATGTACTTATTTGAGTTCATCACATATCCCCCCACTTGAACTTTACTTGTCCCCAAGTAAACCTTAGAATTTCTTTTATGAAAATGTATCCTAAAAGATGTTAGGATTTATTTTTATATTTAAGCATGTATTCGTTCATTTCATAATCACACAACTAAACACTTAACGATTCAGAAGTAAAATAAAATAAGTCGATAAAAGCAAATCTAATCGTTTAACTGTCCAGTCGCGACGAATATTCTATCATAAGCTTGGCAAGTATACACATCTCCACCACTAAAGCTAAGGAATAACAAGTCTAAAGCGGTAAAAAGGGTTTTTAGGCTTAAGGGTTAATTATTCTCTTTCACTATCGATCTCAAATTCCAGAAAAGGCGACAAAATCACAAATACATGATCGAATCCACGAACACGATACTTGCAATTGCTCAAATCCTTAACTCGAATAGGCTAAAGAGATAGAACTTAAGAGCCATGAGATTGAGAGAAAGAATATTCTCATCACATATGAGAATTTGATTACTCAATGTGTTGCCTAGGATGTGTTTTATACTGATACTGATGCTACACTAACTGCTTTTCAATTTCATGAAATGGCTATTGCACTAAATGCTTCTCAGAATCGTGTTGTTGAGCTTGAGGGGGAGAATTGGAATTTGCATGAAAAAATTAAAAATGATGACCATGATAACATGGTTAAACGTTTTTCAAAACTAGAGGTTGACTACGTTAATCTGCAAGTTAAGTATCAACATTTAGAAGAAAGATGTAAATTATCAAATGCCAAGACATCTTTGGATGCTCCTGAGTTTGATACGTATTTTGAATTAAATAAACGGGATGAGAAAATTCAAGCTCACACGAACACGATTTGACAATTGAGGGCTCAAATTACCCAATTAAAATCAAACAAGTGTGATGTGTATGGCACCAATAAACCTTCGTCTTCAGATTCTCAGAATTTTCAATATCAAGACACCATCAATAAGTTACACTATGAAAATGAGTGTTTTCGAGCTGAGAATTCTAAGATTAAACAGCTTTACAAAGAGTTATATGACTCGATTAAAGTTACACGAAATAGTCATAACGAAAAGATAACTTCTTTGTTAAATGAAATTGAGAATCTTAAGACTCAGGTGAAAGGTAAAATGCCAAGTATCACTTGTGATTGTGTTGCACCAAAGGTTTATGCTATTAAAAAGTATGATGTTGATGTTGGGCCTATTCCATTTCCCCTTAGAAACAATAGACCTGCCCATCAAATATATCTCCATCACCTTAGGGACGGCCTTGACACACTTCGTGAGGTTGTTGAAGAGGATAGAATAGAAAAGCCACTTGACAAGGCAGTTGTGTATGCCTGCGTCCTCATAAAAAGGATTCAGGAGTTGTTAGAATATGCCATTGGCACTGCCCCTAAGACCGATAACAAAAGAGATAGATTGGTTGTATCATCATCCACAATTAAGAACAAGCATGCAACATTTGATGAAACAAGGAAAACATCTAATCCTAGCACATCTAAACCAGAAAACCAAATGGCACTAAAACGAACTAATGTTCCCATTATTGCTTCTACAAGAGTAAAACAAGTCACTAGCGCTAGCAAGTCAAAGCTTAAAAGCAATACCAAGAATGATAGGACTGCGCCGGCTAAAAGTGATAGTGAGAAGAAAGTAGAAGCCCATCCTAGGAACAATAAGTTCGTTTTTATGAAAAAGAATCGTGTTGATTCTAGTATTTGTCTTAAAAGTACTGTAATTGATTCGAACTCTGTTGCTATTTGTAAGACTTGTGATGAATGTTTAATTTCTGGCAATCATGATAGATGTGTTATGTCATTTTTGATGTCTCCCAAACAACCCCAAGTTAAGAATGTTAGGAGAACTGAAACTAGTAAGAAAGTTTGGAAAGCAACAGGAAAAATGTTTACTAATGTTGGATACAAACGGAGACCCACTGGAAGGAAGTTCACTTTAGGAAACCAGTGTCCCTTACCTAGAAAGAACAATCATAAAATTGTGAAGTCTAAGGAATGGAGACCAACTGGTCGAATTCTTCCTTTAGAAACATAATGCCTTCCAATTAGGTCATCTACGGCTTCTAAGGCAGTCTCCTCTATAATGACAACAGCATCTGTGAACCCTGTAACTCCTGAATTTGTATGTGCTAACCAAACGGACCCCAACCGCACGTGGGGATCCACATATTTCAGTTATCCATCGCTGTATGTTTTCAAATGCAGGTCGTACAAATTGTCCTTTGGTATTTGGACTCAAGCTGCTCAAAACATATGACTGGGGATCACTCACGGCTCAAGAACTTCGTGAAAAAGTTTATCAGGACAGTTAGGTTCGGGAATGACCACTTTGGAGCTATTATGGGTTATGGAGATTATGTGTTCGGGGACAGTGTAATCTCTCAGGTATACTATGTGGAAGGACTAGGACACAACTTGTTTTTGGTTGGTCAATTCTGTGATTCTGATCTTTAAGTGGCTTTCCAAAAACACATTTGTTTCGTCAGAGAGTTGGATGGTGTAGATCTTCTCAAAGGTAGTCGTGGCACCAATTTATACACCATCTCCATTGAAGAAATGATGAGGTCCTCTCCTATTTGCTTGCTTTCAAAGGCCTCAAAGACTAAATCTTGGCTTTGGCACCGTCGTTTGAACCACTTGAACTTCGGCACCATAAATGACTTGTCTCGCAAGGATCTCGTACGAGGGATGCCCAGACTAAAGTTCGAGAAAGATCATCTGTGTACTGCATGTCAATTGGGCAAAAGAAAGAAACAAACCCACAAACCCAAAATGGTCAACACCATCTTGGAAGTTCTTCACACCCTTCACATGGATCTGTGCGGTCCAATGAGAGTGCAAAGTATAAACGGGAAGAAATACATTCTTGTGGTAGTCGATGACTACTCTCGGTTTACGTGGGTAAAGTTTTTGAGAACCAAGGATGAAACTCCAGAGGTTATCATCAAACTAATCAAACAGCTGCAAGTAAGGCTCAACAAAACTGTCAGAATCATGCGCACAGACAATGGAACTGAGTTTGTCAACCAACAACTTAGTCATTTCTATGAAAGTATTGGCATAACCCATCAGAAAAGTGTTCCACGCACTCCTCAGCAGAATGGTGTGGTTGAAAGAAGAAATCGTACTCTGGTGGAAGCTGCAAGAACCATGCTAGTATTTTCCAAAGCTCAGATGTTTCTTTGGGCAGAAGCAATTGCAACTGCATGTTACACCCAAAACCGATCCCTGATTCATACTACTCATAACAAGACACCTTATGAGCTGATTCATAACAAGAAGCCAGATCTCTCCTTTCTTCGTGTGTTCGGAGCATTGTGCTATCCGACAAATGACAATCAAGATCTGGGAAAGTTGAAAGCTAAAGCAGACCTAGGTTTCTTCATTGGGTACGCACCAGATCATAAGGGATATAGAATCTATAACAAAAGAACCCGACAAATCATGGAAACTATTCACGTTACGTTCGATGAGCTGTCTGAGCAACCGACTTCTGGACAATCTAGTTCTGAACCCGCTCTTAACCTTTTGACACCTGGACCAATCAGTTCGGGTCTTGTACAGAATTCCACGCCTGCACTTCCTTATGTACCTCCCACCAGTGAAGAGTTGAAGAAGTTATTTGATCCGATGTTTCCCGAATATTTTGAGCCAACAACAATTGATACTACCACTGATACTCCAGCTGTACTTCCTATTGCTGATGCTCAAATTCCACAAGGCTCGGAAGGTCCATCTATGTCGGTCTCTATCGGTCAAGATGCTCCATCTGCCAATCAATCGCCCTCATCATCAAATATTCAATCTTCCTCGGTACAACAAGGTTATGCAGAAAATAATTCTTTTGAAGTGAATCCTTTTGCTCCTGTTGATGATGCCCCTTTTGAAAACATATTTGCCCCTGAGTCCTCAACAGATACATCCTCTTCAGGAGATCACAACTCGGCAACATCAGTTCAAAGTCCTCAACCCCATGACCATCTCAGAAAATGGACCAACGATCATCCAATTGACAACATCATTGGTAATCCTTCACGTCCGGTATCTACACGAAAGCAACTTGCCACTGACGCACTGTGGTGCTTTTTCAATTCTGTACTATCCAAAGTCGAGCCAAAAGATGTCAAGGAAGCAATGTCCAAAGATTGCTGGTTTAACGCTATGCAAGATGAAATTCACGAATTTGATCGACTTGATGTGTGGGAATTAGTGCCTGCTCCAGAATGTGCGATGATTATTGCTCTAAAGTGGATCTTTAAAGTGAAACTCGATGAGCATGGTGATGTTCTGAAGAACAAGGCACGGCTAGTTGCAAAAGGGTATCGAAAAGAAGAAGGAATAGACTTTGAAGAATAATTTGCTCCAGTTGCTCGAATTGAAGCCATCAGAATCTTCCTTACAAATGCTGCCAGCCGAAATATGATAGTCTACTAGATGGATGTTAAGACAACCTTCTTGAATGGTGACTTAAAGGAAGAAGTTTACGTGAGCCAACCTGAAGGATTTGTGGACGCTGATCATCCCACTCATGTCTATCGCTTGAAGAAAGCCCTTTATGGGTTGAATTAGGCACCTAGGGCATGGTATGACACATTGTCCAAGTTCCTTCTTGCAAATGGATTCTCCAAGGGGGTAGTTGATCCCACACTATTCACCAGAAAGGGAGGCAAACATCTACTTCATGTTCAGATATATGTAGATGACATTATCTTTGCCTCTTCTAACCCTAGTGAATGTGATCGGTTTTCAAAAGAGATGAGCTATAAGTTCCAGATGTCAATGATGGGACAAATGTCATTCTTTCTAGGCCTACAAATCTCTCAAAATCCCGGAGGCATCTTCATTAATCAATCCAAATATGCAAACGAAATTCAGAAGAAGTTTGGATTCGATTCAAGTGATTCTATTGACACTCCCATGGTTGAAAGATCAAAGCTGGATGAAGACCTTTCTGGGATCCCGGTTGATCAAGCAAAGTATAGAAGCATGATTGGATCCTTGATGTATCTTACTTCTAGTAGGCCAGATCTTCTGTTCGCAGTATGTATGTGCGCTCGGTATCAGTCCAAGCTAACCAAAAAGCATCTGGAAGCAGTTAAGAGGGTTTTCAGATATCTTCAAGGCACTGTTCATATGGGTCTCTGGTATCCTAAGGACACGGCAATGGAACTGACGGCTTATGGAGATGCGGATCATGCGGGATGTCAAGACACTCGTCGAAGTACTTCGGGGGGAGCTCAGTTTTTGGGGGAAAAGTTGGTTAGTTGGTATTCTAAGAAGCAAATGAGCACGTCTATTTCTTCTGCAGAGACTGAGTACATCGCAATGTCTGCCTATTGTGCTCAAATCCTATGGATGAGATCACAACTTTCAGACTATGGGTTTTCATACAACAAGATTCCTCTATATTATGACAACAAAAGTGCCATCGCTCTTTGTTGTAACAATGTCCAACACTCCCGGTCGAAACACATCGACATCAGGCATCACTTCATAAGGGAACAAGTTGAAAAAGGGATTGTGGAACTATACTTCGTGAGGACGGAGTTTCAGCTGGCTGACATCTTCACCAAGGCCCTACCAAGAGAACGGTTTCAGTTTATTCTCCCTCGTCTTGGAATGAAGAGCTTGACACCTAAAATACTCAAATGCCTTCAAGAAGAGCAGGAGGAGTAAAGGATTGACTTCACATATCCTTGTATGTATTTGTATATATCTTAAAACAAAAAGAAAACAGAAAAATATGAAACCTATAAAAGCCATAAAAATCAAAAAATCAGAAAATACTAAAAACAGTTCTTCTAGGCATGTCTTTTGTTTATTGATAACATTTACGGACCTAGAAATGTCATTCAATAATGACACGGGTCTTTAAATGAAGCTCGAGCAGAAGTTATACTAACCAGTTAAAACATGTCTTAATGGCTTGCTGTTACTTTAGATAGCAACCCGCGTTTTAAAATGGGGAAAGCACGTCGCCAAAAAGACGGCTGTTCCTCCCACTGGGTGATGTTCACCCGGGCATGGATTACTTCATATCCATGCATTCCCGATTTGATGTACGATTCAGTGCATCATTTCTTGTATAAGAAGAGAAGTCTTCTTTACATCGCAAGCACTTTCCAATCTATGAATCTTTAGGAAAGTACTTGTATGAAAACTTGGTGGTACCATGATTTTTGAATATCAATCTGAATTGAACTTTTCATAAAAATCTATCACTCAATCAATGACCACAGCTATTTAAATAGAAGACGGGTCATCGATTGAGGGGGAGAGTGATGATTTTCAAAATTCTATATCATCAAAACATGATATTTTGTACCAAATAAGCAGTGAATTTTATGAAACTTGTTGCTATGTGTCAGTGTATGATTTTTGTTAAATTCAAAATCTTCCAAACTTATCATACCTGACACTAACATTCTCCCTTATTAATTGAGGGGGAGCATCGTCATATTCCACTATCAGAATATAGGTTAAACCTGACCACATTTTCTCCCAAAATTTCTAAATATATTTAAATCAATTGGGATCACAAATCTCAAATGGTTTGAAAATTTTGATCGGGGGAGAGAATGTGATTTAAATATGAAAATCTGATTAAAATGTGATCTTTTGGACTCAAGTGTAGGCTCTCCCATATGTGCTAAACTCTTTCATATATCGATGCACATATTGAGGGGGAGCAAATGATTTGTGATGGCAATTGTGAAAGAATACCAAAGACCGACCATTTTACTTTATGTATTGGAGTTATAAGGATGGTAAGGTTAGGTATTAGTTCCCATGATCCAACCAGAACCAGAGGGATCTTCCCAGGGACAATCCTCTAGTTAGAATAAAAGTCCTTAGGAATGATTAAAAAGGAGAAAAGTGAATAAGGGAAAAGTGCCGACTGAGATGGAGCTAGTACTGGAACAAACCCAAAAAGGTGCTAGTAATGAAGTCTCGGTAAGCACTAAAGGGGTTGAAGAATGAAAAAGAAATGTAAAGATTAAGGGTGAAAAGAAAGAAGCCCTCCTTACACTTTAGGCAGAAACCGGGTCAATACATATGCTGTCAGAATCACTTAATTGATTGCTGACATTGAAGACAAAGTATCATGGACCCAGTGATACGCTGCACAACCCTCCTTAGCCACTCAAGGTCCCTCAAGGGATTCTTGTTTCACTTGTCACGGAGATCAATACATTCCTATTGTCTGTCTCACTCCGAGTTGGACGATATTGAAAAGGTGGCAGTCCTCTCCAGCCTCCGATCACTAAATCAAAATGCACTATTGAGTCTAGAGCCAAGAGATCATCGATAAATCTCATTAGGACATACTTCCAATATGCTTGTTGTTTCATACACCGTGAAAAGCAAGAAAATATATATGAAGAGTCCTACGCATTATCCTTGTGGTATTGCCAGAACATCCGAGTGATACGTGAAGTATTCACAATGAAGATGGAAATCCTTCTAGAGCCAACATCAAACAAGCTCTTGGTGGGTGACATGTGAGATCCTTCGTGGATCAAGCTTGTGACAACTGGAAATAAACGATGGGGCGATTCAAATTTGAATCAAACTTGTTCCAGGAAATGGATTGACGGATACTTTTGGAAAACCTTTCAATGTGCTCACCAACAAAGTTTTCGAGCGCATTGATTGTGAAAAGTTTCAAACAAAAGTATTTTTGACAAAAATGTGATTCAATGTATAAAACCCTTGTCGTGTTGCACAAAAGGTTTATCCAGTGACACGCAAATGATTTTTCTAATCAATTTCTTGTCAATCAGTGGGTATTTAATTCACTGATTCACTCTACCGTGCTGTCTGCTTTGAGATGTTCCGGTATGAGAACATGCTTAGTATGATAATTCTGACATTAATTTGTTGGAAGACTCATTACTACAAGCTGGAAACTCCTGTCAAGGAGAATCTTATTTAAAGGGGATTCTACCTGATCACAGGTCGGTCTTCACAGAACCGAAGGTTATATCCAACCACCACATCGAACGAATGACAAAGCCATATTCGTTCTCCAACTTTAGTGCTAACTATTTTATTTCATATTCATATAAAGATGGCGATGGTGGTTCCTGATTTCAGCAGATACGTGTCAATCCACACTCCATGCTCACACTTCTAATTCATTATCAAAGACATCATGATAGATGAAAGACATACAACACAGCTTCTGCAACTCTGATGATAGCTATCATGATCCAGAAAAGTGTGTGCATGCGAGTCCAACGGTCATAACATATCACATTGAAGGCAATTCTACAATGGATGAGCTCGAAGATTTACGGTGGCTGATGATCTCAAAGAATGCTCAAAGATCACAGCCTCACATAGAGACGATGCTGCAAGATGACTTGAAGACATATGATGGATGATAACTTCGAAGATACTCAAAAATCATCCAAGACAAAAGATCAGTCATCAAAGGTTCACTGCTAAAGGCACAAAGATCAATGACGTTGAAGAATCAAAGACTACGAGCTATGAAGACATGTTCAGAGGATAGAATGCTAGAATTCTAAATATTATTTCCAGGGTGACCTCCCTTAGGGGGAGATTGTTAGGAATATAAATATTCATCTGAAGACTCGGTCACCCCGAGTACTCATTAGCATTTAATAGCTCATAGGAATATTAGTATTATTATTATTAGCTTAGTTATATTAAGTATTTATGGAGTTGGGTCGGGTCTTTACCCACTGTCAGCTCACTCCACAGCCCACTAGGGGCACCTTAGCTAGTGTTTATAAATACCCCTTCCCAAGTGTGGGAAGGGTTGGAACTTCTTAATCTTTCAATACAAGTCTCTTCACTTTCTCTCACTAAGTTCCCATCTCACTTTCTCTTTCTAAAATCTTCTTGAACCGCCACTTAAATCCACCATATTTGTATGTTTGAATGTTATGAGTATGTTACAGACGATATGTCACGATTGTCAACCAAACAAAGAACCTTCACGAGGTGAACTATGATCAACTCTATGATTTCCTAAAGCAAAACCAGGAGGAGGCAAATGAAGTCAGAAAAGAGAAGTTAGCAAAACAACATGATCCTCTTGCACTCATGGTCCAAACACCTACACCTGCAACAGTCAATACTCAACAAACTTCATCTTCATCCCAACATGTTGGGAATTAAACTTAAGCAGTTAGGACTGCTGAATGAAGAACAGTTAAGACTGTTGATGGAAGAGGAGTTAGGACTGCTGAAGGAAGAACAGTTAAGACTGCTTAAGAGATCAAGGTGAAACCGTATGAAGATAATTATAGAAAAGATATAGTATATATCTTATTGATATAGAATGATTCGGTTAGATATTTAACTTGTAAAGGACTCTTTACATTATAAAAGGAGATCCTTAGATTAGGGTTTGATATACATACATACATACATATATCATTCAGATCGAATACATCTATATACCTAATATCCTTCACGTTCATATTGTAATCGTTCGATATATTGAAGTGATAGTTTGGTTGACATCGTTGTTCTTATTATTTTACTTAATCGATTACCAAACACAAACTTATATTCTTCTAAGTACTTGGTAGTAAATTCCGCGTGCTATCAAGTATACACTCAAAGTATCCCCAACACAACGTGTGTGTTTAGATCCGGTTAAGTGGTATCAGAGCCAGGTTTTCTGATACTTTGAGTCTAGAAGAACCAGAAGTATTTACTCACTAGCAATCTAAGAAGATGGACATGGAGACACCTCAAACCTCAATCCTTGCTAAACTCCCCATGCTGAAGCAGAATGAATACGATTTATGGCGGCTCAGATTAGAGCAATACTTCATGTTGCAAGACTATGCATTATGGGATATTATTATCAATGGAGATTCCTTCAAACCAGTTACTGTTGAAGAAACTCGTGCTGATGGTTCCAAGGTCACAAAGCTTAACACTGAGCCAGTTACAAACGAGGAGAGAATTAAAAAGAAGAATGATCAGAAGGCTAGGAATTTGTTACTAATGGCAATTCCTAATGATCAAGTACTGAACTTTAGCCATTACGAGTCGGCTAAAACTCTTTTTGAAGCAGTGGTGGAAAGATTTGGTGGCAATGAAGCTACCAAGAAGGCACAGAAAACCCTACTCAAGCAAAGTTATGAGAACTTCACTGCATCAAGCAATGAAACTTTGGATCAAATCTTTAATATGCTTCAAAAGATCATCAGTCAACTCACTGTGTTGAAGATTGTGATACCTCAAGAAGACCTCAACATGAAGTTTCTAAATAGTTTACCTGCTGAATGGAACACTTATGTTGTGGTTTGGAGCAATAAACCAGAGCTGGAGAACATGACAATGAATGAGCTTTACAATAATCTCAAGATTGTTGAGCAATAGGTCAAGAAGAGTGGTAGCACCAGTTCTAGTTCAGGGAATATCGCTTTTATATCTTCTTCAAATAGTTCTAATCATGAAGATGAAGTAGCAGTTGGTACTGCTATACCAACAGTTAGCACTGCTAGTGTAAAAACTAGCACTGCTGGGTTGACTGAAGAGACCATATATGCATTTGTGTCAGAACAGTCTGGTGGGTCAAAGATCTTTAATGAAGATCTTCTTCAAATTGCTGAAGATGATTTGGAAGCTATGGATTTAAAGTGGCAGTTGGGTTTGATAAACATCAGGGCTAAGTAGTATTACCAAAGGACTGGGAATAAGATTACCTTCAATGGAAGAGATGTTGCAGGGTATGATAAGTCTAAGGTGGAATGCTTTAATTTTCACAAGATGGGGCACTTTGCTAGGGAATGTAGAGGTCCAAGACAACAAAGCAACCAGGGTCATGGATTTAAGAATCAGCAAGGGTCAAGGAGAACAGTTAATGCTGAAGAGCATTCTTCCAAGGCTATGGTAGCTGTAGATGGAGCTGGATTTGATTGGAGCTTCATGGAGGAAGAAGAAGAACCAGCTAACTTGGGTTTAATGGCTTTCTCAGATACTGAGGTATATAAACCTGAAAAATGTTCTAACTCTTGTCATGCTTTAAAAGATTATGAAAATATTAAGAAACAGTATGATGATCTTAGAGTTGAATTTAATCAAATAAGTTTTAGTCTGTCAAATCATAAAAGAGGATTAGCTGTTTTGGAAGAACAAATTGTGTTTTACAAACAAAATGAGTCAAACTTTACTGATGAGATAGGTCTTTTAAGGAGGGAATTGCAAATAAAAGATAATAAAATGAGTGGACTTGTATACGAACTAGAGAAGCTTAAAAAGGAGAAAGAAAACATCCAATTAAGTGTAGACACTCTTGAATATACTTCAGATGGAGTTAAGAAGATTGTAGAGAGTCTAATACTTAACAAAGCTAAATCTGGTTTAGGTTATAAGTCAGTTGCACCCCCCTTTAGAGGAATGTTTGCTCCACCAGGAATCAATTTAGCTCACACAGGTTTAGAAGAGTTTAAGGATATGGATTTTCCTGGATATGGTGTAAAGATTAGTGAAAATCCTGTTAAATTTGTTAAGGCAGAAGATGCTTTTGTGAGTGCTAGTGATAAATCTCTTTCTGAGGAAAAAATGTCCTCTGATAGGAACTCAGATGCACCAACTATTGAGGAGTGGACATCTGATGATGAGAATGTAGAGGTTAAGGAAAAACCTAATGTTGTTAAGGTAGAAGTTAAACATGCTCCTAAAGTGGTTAAGACTGAAAACATAAAACCAGTTAGGAAAAATGTTAGATATGCTGAGATGTATAGGACTAAGAACAGATCATCAAGTTCTGAGAGTAGTCATAGGAACTGGAATCACTCAAAATCTAAGAAAATGGATGATAGGTTTGCTATGATTAGAAAAGTATGTTTTGTTTGTGGAGGTTTTGAGCATATGGCTGCTTATTGTGATTCTAACCTATGGAAAAAGAGGGTTACTGGGAATGCAAGGGTGAACAGGCATAACAATGCTAGGGTAACTCAAAATAGTCCAACTAGATTGACAAACCCTAATCATAAGATGTCACCTAAAGCTGTTATGTTAAAGACTGGCTTCAAAACAGTTTCAACTGCTAGTCAAAATAAGTGGTTTAAAAGCATGCAAACTGTTTCAAGTGCAAAACAATTTTCAACTCATGCACAAACAGTTAAAAGTCATTTTTATCATAAAATAGCAATGACTAATCAGAAGTGGGTACCTAAGATTAAACAAGCAGTTTCAACTGCTAGGTTAGCAGTTCCAACTGCTAGACCAGCAAATCCAACTGCTAGGCACTTAAATGTTAAGGGAAAAAGGGGCAATGCTGTCAAGGCCTCAGCACATTGGGACAAACCCAATGGTGCATCAAAGACCTCAAACAAGTTTTCTCATTTTGATGCACAAGGAAGATCCAAACCAGTGATGGTTTGGATCCCCAAAAGAAACTTAAACCTTTATTTTGTGTGCAGGAACATCCCTCAAATGGCAAAGAAGATAGAGGATATTCAGACAGTGGATGTTCAAGGCACATGACAGGCAACATGTCATATCTTTCAGACTTTATTGTTCTGGATGGAGGACCAGTTGTCTTTGGTGGTGGTGTTGGAGGAAGAATTACTGGTAAAGGGGTAATTAAAACTGGTAACCTTAATTTTGAAAATGTGTACTATGTACCAGAACGTAAGTACAATCTTTTTAGTGTATCACAAATTTGTGATAAACAGAACAATGTTTTATTTACTAATACTGATTGTCTTATACTTTCTCCTGATTTCAAGCTACCTGATGAGAGTCAAGTATTGCTTAAAATCCCCAGAAAGGATGATACATACAGTGTTGAGATTAATAAACTAGTTCCTAAATTTGGACTTACTTGTCTTGTTGCAAAAGCCACATTGGAAGAATCAATGTTGTGGCACAGGAGGCTTGGTCATGTTAATTTTAAAACCATTAACAATATTGCTAAACATGGATTGGTAAGAGGTTTACCAAACAAAATTTTTCTCAATGACCAAACTTGTGTTTCTTGCCTTAAGGGTAAGCAACACAGAGCCTCATGTAAGCCAAAGACCCAGAACTCTATTTCTCAAGCTTTATATATGTTGCATATGGACTTGTTTGGTCCTACTTCTGTGAATAGCTTGAATTTTAAGAGATACTTCCTTGTTGTCACTGATGATTATAGTATGTTTTCTTGGGTATTCTTTATGAAAACTAAGGATGAGACAAGTGAAATACTTAAGACCCTTATTGTTGAAGTAGAAAACCTAGTTGATAAAAAGGTTAAAATAATCAGATGTGACAATGGGACTGAATTTAAGAATAGAGTGATGGATGACTTTTGCAGAGAAAAAGGTATTAAGAGGGAGTTTAGTGTAGCTAGAACCCCACAGCAAAATGGTGTAGCTGAGAGGAAGAATAGGACTCTTATAGAGGCTGCTAGGACAATGTTAGCTGACTCTAAGCTACCAGTTTCATTTTGGGCTGAAGCAGTTAGCACTGCTTGCTATGTATTGAATAGGGTTTTAGTTGTACAACCTCACAATAAGACTGCTTATGAGCTTCTTAGAGGTAGAACCCCTGCTTTAAGCTTCATGAGACCTTTTGGTTGTCATGTTACTATCCTTAATACCAAAGACCAACTAGGAAAGATTGATGGGAAATCTGAGGAAGGTTTCTTTGTTGGTTATTCTCTGCACAGTAAGGCTTTTAGAGTGTACAATACAAGCACCAAGCAAGTAGAAGAAAATCTGCACATAGAATTTTTAGAGAATAAACCAAATGTTGCAGGTGTAGGTCCAGATTGGATCTTTGATATTGACAGTCTTTCAGATTCCATGAATTATGTGCTTGTTACAGGTACAAATACTAACAATGATGCAGGTTCAGAGGAGGAAGATGATGATTGCATTTTCATACCTATCATGGAAGAAAGTCCTGTGAATGAGTCTTCTACAAAGAAAGATGATATTTCTTCATCAAGTGGTGTAGACAAAGAGAAAGATGCCGCTGAAACAAGTGGTCAAAATGGTAAAGAAGCTGAAATTCCAACGAGCAGTTCCAATGGAGTTAGTACTGCTCAACCTCAAGTTCCAACTGCTGAGCAAAATAATGATACTGCTGGACCAAGTCAACCTCATCTTGATTCACCAGTTGATACTGCTTCTCAAGCTGATGAGTTTGATTTCTTTGGAGATGGTCTGCAAAACATGCCTACTAGCTATGTAGTTCCTTCTACTCCCCATACTATTGTACATATGAATCATCCACTTACCAATATCATAGGAGATGTACAATCTGGAGTCAAGACCAGAAGGCAAATACAAGACCCAGATCATCATGGATTTCTCAGTGTGGTTTATGAAGAGAAACATCATGAAGATGAGAATGAGTGCATGTTTGTATGTTTTCTATCTCAGGTTGAACCTAAGAATGTGTTAAAGGCTTTAGAATCATCAAGTTGGGTTGAAGCTATGCAAGAAGAGCTACTTCAATTCAAAATTCAAAATGTTTGGGTTCTGGTTGATCTACCAAAGGGAATGAGAGTGATAGGTACAAAGTGGGTATTCAGGAACAAGAAGGATGAGAGGGGCATTGTGATAAAGAACAAAGCAAGATTGGTTGCTCAAGGCTATACTCAGGAGGAGGGTATAGATTATGAGAAAGTTTTTGCTCCAGTTGCCAGGATTGAAGCAATAAGATTATTTCTTGCTTATGCTTCATTTATGGGATTTATGGTCTATCAAATGGATGTGAAAAGTGCATTTCTGTATGGTACTATTGATGAAGAGGTTTATGTTTCACAACCTCCAGGTTTTATAGACCAAGAGCATCCTAACAAGGTATATAAGGTGGTAAAAGCTCTATATGGATTGCATCAGGCTCCAAGAGCTTGGTATGAAACTCTTGCTAAATATCTTCTGAAGAATGGGTTTCATAGAGGGAAAATTGATCAAAATCTTTTTATTAAAAAGGACAAGGGTGATATTCTACTGGTTCAAGTTTATGTAGATGACATCATTTTTGGTTCTACAAAGAAACAGATGTGAATGCTTGTCACACAACAAATGGTAATTGATTCACCATGTCTAATCCACATAAGAATCAACTAGTCCAGATCAAACGGTTTCTGGTAAAGACTACTCAAATCCGTTTATGGTTGACAGTTTACCAAAAACTGGTTGGTTATCAACTCACCAAATCTAAGTGTGAAGAGTTGGCTAGTCCATAGCAAACGGCTATTGGTAAAGACAAGTCAAATCCGTTCATAGCTGATAGTTTGCTAAAAACTATAAGCGGACAAAACTGTTTTCAAATCCACAAATTAAAATTCAAAATTTGATTTTATCTCTGAAAACTTTTTGCTACCAGTTAGTACTGCTGGGGTAAACAGTCTGAACTGCTGGCTTCACCAGTTTGTACTGATTGTTAAAAACTTAGTTCCTACTGAGTTTATGCTCTGTGATACACCTCTCTCAGAAGGTAATACATCTGGAAGTGTTGAGAGCAGTTTGAAACTAAAACAACTGAATTGATGGTAACTTGTACAAATGGTCTTATTGGATGCTGAGCTTGGATAACTTGTGTTCTAGTTCATCTGATGGTGAGGATTCTTCCAAACAGGGGAGGAATTAAAGTTTGTTCTAGTTGCTGTTAAAGATGATTGTTAAAGATGATTGATGACTATGAAATTCAGGGGAGGAATTAAGAAGTCAGAGATAAATTATAAAGAAGATGAATTATAAAGAAGTGCTTAAAGTCTATTCATTATGAAGGTGGATTATAAAGAAGTGCTTAAAGTCTATTCATTATGAAGGTGGATTCATTACAAAGCTTCATACGATTACAAGAAAAACCAACAAAAACTACCAACTACCAACAAAACAACCTACACAACACAAAAGTCAACACAACTACTCAAGTTTTCCTTTTCCTTTTCCAATGATATCTGGCATGATTTTGCTGCGGGCTCCTCTGCTACCCATGAGTTCAGACACCTTCTTGCAGGGAAGTGCCAGTATTACTGATCTTGGAGATGGAACTTGCTTCTTCTCAGGCTTCTTCTTTGGAACAGGGATCTTCACTGATGATGCTGCTTTTTCAAATTCTTTTGTCAGTAAGTCTAATAGTTTTTGAAGTTCATCATCGTCAGACGATTCAGATGAGGAGGAAGAATCATCCACATAAGGAGGAAGTTCATCGGAGGAAGGTTCATCGGACGAAGATATTTCAGTCTTTCTCTTTGAAAGATTAACTCTTGAAGTTGAAGAATAGTTTGGTGGAAAATAGTTGTTCCAACCTGAATCTTCAGAGTCTGAAGAAGAGTCAGATGAGATTTCTATGATGTTTGGTGGAGAAGAGTTCATTGTGATTGAAGAGTTAAAGATTTATGTTGAAGAAGATTTTGTGTGGATATGTGAGTTTTTATAGAGTTAATGAAGGTTTAATGATATTCAATGCGTGGTTGATATAAAGAATTAACTCTTGGGTTGGTATAAGGAATTAATTCCTTGATGGAATTAAATCAATTTTTGGCAATTTTTGAAGAGTTGACCAAAAGAGTATGATAAGTGAAGATAATTCCCAAAGTGTTTCGTGATTTAAGTCAAGTGTTTGAAAGAATCCACCCCATCATCAAAATCAGATGTTTAATTCAAGAAACTTATTGATTTGCATCGAAATTATAAGTTTAGGGGAGGATTGTTGGGAATTAAACTTAAGCAGTTAGGACTGCTGAATGAAGAACAATTAAGACTGCTGATGGAAGAGCAGTTAGGACTGCTGAAGGAAGAACAGTTAAGACTGCTTAAGAGATCAAGGTGAAACCGTATGAAGATAATTATAGAAAAGATATAGTATATATCTTATTGATATAGAATGATTCGGTTAGATGTTTAACTTGTAAAGGACTCTTTACATTATAAAAGGAGATCCTTAGATTAGGGTTTGATATACATACATACATACATATATCATTCAGATCGAAAACATCTATATACCTAATATCCTTCACGTTCATATTGTAAACGTTCGATATATTGAAGTGATAGTTTGGTTGATATCGTTGTTCTTATTGTTTTACTTAATCGATTACCAAACACAAACTTATATTCTTCTAAGTACTTGGTAGTAAATTCCGCGTGCTATCAAGTATACACTCAAAGTATCCCCAACACAACGTGTGTGTTTAGATCCGGTCACAACACTTCATGTTAAAACATATTCCACAAACACCTTTCTACCCACAACAACAACAAGTAATCCCACAACAACAATACCCGCAACACCCAGATCAAGATTTTAATGATCAGGATGAGTCAACTGCTGCTTTGACTCAAGCTTTTGATTACCTAACAAAAGCATTCCAAGGGCGCTAGTCCACACCTACCAACAACAACCAAAGAATCTCATCGAACACTCGCAACAAGCAAATTGCATAGCCGAGTTTCAACATGGAATAGCAAGGACAGATGGTTGGAGGATATAGAAATCAACAGGGATATGCTTCTCGATATCAGATGGGTAATCAGAATGCAGGGAAGTATGTTGGTAATCACATGGGTCAATATGCAGGACATCAGATGGGTACAGCTGTTGGTAATCAAAGGGGTCAGAATGCTGGGAATCTGTTTTGGAATGTTGGTGCTCAAGGAGCTTTGAATAAGAATCAGGGTAATTTGATGAAGTGCTTCAACTGTCAGGGTGTTGGTCACATGGCTAGGAACTGTCTAGAGAAGCCGAAAAAGAGGGATCCAGCTTACTTGCAGAAAGCATTTTTGTTGGCTCAGAAGGAAACGATTGGGTTACAGTTGAGTGCAGAAGAGAATGACTTCATGGCTCTTATGGATAATACAGAAGATCTCGAGGACATCGATGCAAACTGCATTTTTATGGCAAATCTCCAGGAGGCAAAGTATGACACGGATTCGGAAGCACCTCCTGCTTTTGACACCAATGCGGTTTCTGAGGTACAACCATATGCTGCATGTCACAATAATGAAATATTTGATATGTCACCTCAAAATGAACAGCGTCCTGCGACTCCTAATATCACTTACGATACATACATGGACGAACCAAGTTGTAGCAATACTAATTTGGTAACTCCAGATATGGATCCTAATGGAGACTTCGAGTCACAGCATACTGAGAATGCTGAGGAAACACGTGCTTTATTTGAATCATTATTGCTAAATTGTAGTATTGAAATAGAAAAGGTCAAAAAGATCAATCGCGATGTTAAGTCCGCGAATGCAAAATTGACCACTGAGCTTGAGGGTTATAAGGATAATGCAAGAGCTTATGATTTTGATAACAAACGACAGTCAGAACTTGAGGTTAGTTTAAGAAATTTTGAGTTGAGAGAAAAACATTTGCAAATCAAGTTTGACACCTTAGATGGTAATTTGAATGTGCAAATCAAATCTCTAAACAAGGAAATTTCTTAATTAACCAACCAGCTTTCAAAACAAAAATCAACTTACTCTAATCTTGAAAAAGAAAAGAATGAGTTGAATGAAAGGTTTTCAAAACGAGAAAAGGATCTTCTTAAAGAGATCACTGCCCAAAAGGAAACCATTGCAAAGTTGGAAGATTTGCTTGTAAAAACGGGTCATTCTTCACAAACAATTAATTTGTTAATCAACGATCCAAACCCTATTTTACATACAATAAAGAAAATGGCTATCGGTTGTGAAAACCCTTATAATCTCAAGAAAGCTCAGAAATAACAGAATGTGCTTTATAATGGTAATCTGATAAATGATATCCATGACCCTCCCGCTGGTCATGATTCTTGTGAAACGATTAAGCTTTTCGAAGAGAGTAGAATCAAAATGCGATAATTGAACAGAGAAATAAAACCCATTGATTATACTGAACTTAACAAACTTTCTGGGGTTCATCTAGTTCAAAAAGAGTCACCACTGTTTTTCAAAAAACCAGTGGTTGTCTCAAAACGAAAATTTGTTTTAAAACATCTGCCTAACATCGAACAAATGACATCTAAAAACACTTATGATACAAGTGAAGCTAGACTATATTTGGTTGATCTTAAACAGAGAATTGAATCACTTCAAAGTATTGTGGCATCCAAAACAAACAGTCAACAGATGGAATGGTTTTCAAGTGTTCAAACTGAACTAAAAAAGGTGTTTGAAAATGACATTAATCCCTATATTGCTGGATGTTGGGAACACGTTTTGTATTAATTCAAGTATTGATCATAATGTAATAGGTTGCTTAGGCCTTTAAGTTTGTTTTAGGCCCAGCCCATGTAGAAGGCCCATGGGCTGTGTCATTTTGTTAATTAATTATGTTGTTTAGGGCTACAAGCCCATCCTTATGTAAAAACTATAAATACCCCTCCCATTACAAGGGAAGGGGTTGGTTGATGAATGCTTAAACATTTCCATATTATGATGATCATCTTCCAATCTCTCTTTCTCTCTCTAACTTTCTCTCTCTAGATTTAGGGCTTATTAGTGTTTAATCTTTAGTAGCTTAATTCATAAAAGTATAAAACATCAAGTGGTATCAAAGCCTAGGGGTAATTTAGGTTGTTAAAAGATTAGATTTACGAAAAAATCAAAAAAAAAAACGGATATATTTACATTCATCCGAGTTACTGTCAGACTTGTGGACTACATCGAACGATTTAGTCGAACAATTTACATTCATCGAACGATTTAAGAGTAGTCGAGTTAGACTTTCTCTTCGGCTGATCGAACGATTTCATCGAACGATTACTTCGAACGATTACTTCGAATGATTTCATCGAACGATTTCTTTGAACGATTTCATTGAACGATTACTTCGAACGGTTTCATCGAACGATTTCTTCGAACGATTTCATAGAACGATTTCATCGAACGATTTCATCGAACGATTTCTTCGAACGATTACATCGAATGATTTGTTTTTTGATCGAACGATTTGTTTTGTGATCGAACGATTTGTTTTTTTTTGACCGAACAATTTTATTTGATCGAACGATTTATCTTTCATCGAACAATTTCCAGTAATCGAACGAGTTCTTGAAGTTTCAGAGATTTATCAAGTTTCTAGTGTAAAATCCTTCGAGTTTTTCAACGATTGAAATCTCAGAGTTTCTAGAGTAAAATCCTCATAATTTCTTCACGCTTTTCATTGTTAAACATATCTAATCTTCAAACAACAACCGTTATTATCCTTTAAAGATCCTTTATCATACAAGCTACGTCAAAATGTCTCAACCACCTCACTTAAATTACTACTACCAGCTACAAAAACATCCACAACAACAACAGTATCAACAACAAAATCAGTATCAACAACAGCAACAGTATCAACCACAACAATTTCATCAACAACAGCCACAGTACGCTCTTATGCAACAACATCAATTCATCCCTCAACAACAAAACTTTCACCAACCAATGCAAAACTACCAACTTCCTCAAAAAGAACCTCATTGGTTTGACAAGATGTGTGAAGCTATCAGCAGTCAACAATCAAGGCATGAGGCCGGATCATTGGAAACACCACCAATGCTCACCCCTGGAAACTATGTTCAGTGGTCCAGTAGATTTCTATGATTCATTGAGTTGAGGAAACCACATGGTCAATATCTCAAAAAGGTTATCATTGAAGGACCGTATCCTATTCCTTCTTCCACAGTTGAAGCTGATCCCAATGCAATTCCACCAAGAGCTGCATCAACAACTCCTATTTTTGTAACTCTCTACACAGCTGAACAAGTTCTACAACAAGAAGCAAATGAGTTAGCAATGGCATACATACTCCAAGGAATACCTAATCCCATTTTCAGGAGTATTGATGCTCAAAAGACTGCAAAGGACATGTGGGAGCATGTGCATCTTTTGATGGAAGGGACTAAAATTAACCAAGAGGATCTGGAATCCAAACTGTATATGGAATATACTCACTTCATGATGGAACCTAATGAGTCTTTGGAATCCTACTACCATCGTTTCACCAACATTATCAATGATTTGGATCGACACACCATCACTTTACCAAAGATTGCTGTGAACTCGAAGTTTCTAGGATGTCTTGGTCCAGATTGGAATAAGTATGTCACGTTTGTTCATCAAGCTAAGAAGATTAACACTGTTTCTTATGGATTGTTGTATGATTATCTCAAATAACACCAATCTAAGGTTGACAAAAACAGAGCAGCACGTGGAGGATTCTCATCAGTACCAAACTCTAACTCACTTGCACTTATTGCTCAGTCTCACTTCACACCATCCACTCAGGAATTTGCTCCACCACCACCTCATTCAAGTTATGCACCACAACCTTCAACCCAAATTGTTCCATATGAAGCACCTTCACAATATTCTGACAACCAAATCACCTCTTATGATAACACTGATTATGGACTGTATTCAAATGTGGACAACGATGAGGATAATGCTTTTAACTCTTTGAATGATGCATTTGCTTTGATTGCTCGTGCTTTTGGCAAAATTGTACAGAAATCAAACAATCGTCTAAGATCCTCATCAAACACACAAAATCAAGCAGTTGTCAATGATGGAAGGGTTGAGATTCAGAATCGTTCATTAGGAAGATTTGGTTCAGGGAATTATATGGGTAATTCAGGGGGCAGTGGTCAGCGGTTTGGTTCAGGAGGAAATTATATCGGGAATTCTGGTAGGAACAACATGGGTAATGGTCAGAGGAGGAATCAGTTTGTTGACAAAGGGAAAGGGATTGCTAATACGTCAATCACATGCTACAATTGTGGGGGCAGTGGTCATATGGCTAATGTATGTTCCAAGCCTCGTACAATGGGGAGTGCCTATCACAAGGAAGCTCTTCTCATGGCTCTCAAGGATGAAAAAGCTAGTGGAATGTTGACTAAGAAAGAACAAAGCTTCATGGCAAATGCTTACTCCGATGATGAGATGGAGGACTTGGAAGCTAATGCTGCAGTCATGCTAATGGCCAATATGCAAGAAATGAATGTGAGCGAGACAGGCCCGGTCTATGATACCGATGGCTTATCTCAGGTACATAATACTGAATGTCTTATTCATGAGATTGCATCACCATCTGCATCTTCATCTGCACAAGAAAATGATGATCAACATGACTCATCATCTTCATCATTAGTCGATGATCAAATCAACACTAGTGTCACATTTGATGAAGATCAAATTAACACTTTTGTTTCATTTGATGATCCTCCTGAGGATGAAAATCATGATAACATTGATCAACATGTTGTTGAGCACGATCAAGATTCGGAGATTATGACCTTATTGCTAACCACCCAATCACAATTAAATGATCAAAAGGCACAGATTGATAAATGCAATAGTATAAATCAGAACTTAAAAGAAAAAATAGCATTGTTATCGAAGGACAATGAGTGCTACAAACTACAACTTTCAGATTATGAAAAACATGTAAAACGTGAGAATGGATTTGAGCATGCATTCCAACGAGAGTACATTAAAGTAAAGGAACTAGAACTTCAAAATCGTGAGCTAATCAGTTGCAAAGCCGATTTACTTTCTCAAAAAGCACAAGAGCAATTTGAATTCAAAAAACAAATTGACATCTTGAATTCTGAGCTATTGAAAACTCAAACAGATCTTTCAACATCTCAGAATAATCTTCTTGAAGAAAAGCGATCCGCTAAGAAACTAATTGACTCATATGTTGAGGAGATTCTAGCGTTGGAATCCAATCTCAAGGAATTTCAAACCGTTGTATATAAAATGGGTAATTCAGTTACACAAATTCAGAAACTAACTGTGCAACCAAGTCCTAAAGGATTTGGTTTTGCAATTGGCGGAGAAAAACCACATTTTTTACAAAAAGCACTCAGTGATAATCCCAAGATACAAAATGCTGAAATGTTAGTTGATGGAACCTTTCAAAGAGTTGTTATGTATAGTAGAGATGAAGAACTTGATGATCTTGAAAACAAGGGTCGATCTACGTGTAATCACCAATTTTCAAATCTTAATCATGATTATTCAGAAAGTCCACCACCTCATATCAGTAAAACATTTTTTCCTCCAAAGGATAAACCTGAACAAACATTGATTAGAAATGATATTGATGTGCCTTCTCATGTTGCTCCTGTTACCACTACTGTCGCACAAATCAATGGTCCAAAATCTGACAGTAATCCTCAAATGCCTAAAAAATGTCGTATTCTACAATATTTTAAGACATTTATGGATGACATCAGTCTTTTGGAACATGTGATTGAAGTAAATTCTGAAATCAAAGTCTCTACCTTTCTTTCTCCTGTGGAGAAAGAAAAGAGAGAAATATTTCAAAAACAATTCTTACCACATGTTACCCACCTGCGACGTTGTGCAATAATGTGGGAAGAGGAACTACAGACTGAAATTGCATTCATGAAAAGTATTTTCAAAGCTAAAGATGACAAAATTTCAAAACAAAAGTCTCAAAAGAAAGCTTTAGAAAAAGAGGTCGATCGACTCTTGCAACGTGTTCTTTGTGATGATGTGATTTCTGTGATTATGAATTCAATATATATGTCATGCAATGCTATGCTTGTTGATGATCATGTTTATAATGTTGATATTTTGCAAATGGAGATTGATAATTTGTTGAAAGAGAATGAGAATCTTAGACAAGTTAACAATGATGTGACAACAAACAGTGCAAAAGAAATTTCCAAACTAAACGAACGGTTGCAATGGTGTCAAGTTCAAACTAATGAAACTGAATTAAAATTTCAAAAGTTAAAAGATTCTTTGTCATTTCAAAACAGTCATGTTTCCGAATTTCAAGAAAATAACGAAATTGATGTTTTAAGACATAAAATCTTTCAATATGAAAAAGAAATTGATGAAGTTTGTCAAAACAGAAATGCAATAGTTCGTAACAACAGAATTTTGGAGTCACAAATTCAAACCCACAAACACACCATCATTGAATTAAAAGGAAAAATAAGAGTTTTGGAAAAAGGAAAATTTGTGATTGCCTCAGAAAAGCATACAGTTGATAAGGCACCTAAGCGAGCATCATCTCAAACCACTAATGTTAATCCTTCAACTTCTACAGGATTAGGTAGCACTTCTAAGGCTAGCAGCCCAAAGGCCATCAAGAGTCACAAGAGGATTAGTGTCTGGCAACTTAAGAATCGCTTATCTAAGAATAAAGATGTTGAAGTTAATGATAGTATTTTGAATAAAACACATGTTACGTCTGATGTAGAATCTAGCTTGTCTAAGTGAAATTCTAACAATGATGTAATGAATGCTGAATCGTTAAATGTTATGAATGCTTTAAATGATGATGTTGTTGATGCTACTTGTGTATTTTGTCGTATGAGTATCTTATCTGGTAATCATGAGAAGTGTGTTGCTAAAACTTTGCTGAAACGGAAAAAGAAACGATCTAGTGGCATTTCCTCTAGGCTCACTACTGCCGCCAAGTCCATCTTAGGAAAACCCCCACTAGCAGTTTCTACAGATAGCAATGTTTCCAAACCCATAGATGAACCTAGGACAACTTATTCACCAAGCGCATTTATTAGGAGAATGGCTGAGACTAGTTGGACGTGGCAGCGTTGGTTAGAAAAGAAAAATAGCTTTAAATGAGTACCAAAAATTAACTCATGTGTTACTAACCAAACGGATCCCACCGTTACCAATGTTGTCTCTGTATCACCTTCTGATATTGCAGGTGATCCAAATTGTTCTTTGGATTGTTGATAGCGGCTGCTCCCGACACATGACCGGCAACTTGAAACTTCTCACAAACTTTATCGCAAAGTTCATTGGAACGGTCAGATTCGGGAACGATCACTTCGCAGCTATCATGGGCTATGGTGACTACGTTAATGGGAATATCGAAATTAGCCGTGTTTATTATGTTGAAGGCCTTGGACACAACCTCTTTTCAGTAGGTCAATTTTGTGATGGTGACTTGGAAGTAGCCTTTAGGGAGAAAACATGTTTTGTTAGAGATCTTCAAGGGAACGACCTCATGAAGGGAAAACGTGGCACCAGTCTTTACACCATCTCCTTCGACAACATGACTGCTTCTTCTCTATATGTTTACTCTCCAAGGCTCTTCCCATGAAAGCTTGGTTATGGCACAAAAGAATGTGTCATCTCAACTTCAAAACCATGACTGACCTTGCAAAGAAAAAGTTGGTAGACGGTTTACCCAAATTCAGATATGCCAAAGATCACTTGTGTTCTGCTTGCGAACAAGGAAAAAGTCACCGTGCTCACTTTCCTCCCAAAATAGAGCATAGCACAGATCATGTTCTACAACTGCTTCACATGGATTTATGTGGTCCAATGCGTGTTCAAACTATCAACGGAAAAAGGTATATCTTGGTAATAGTTGATGATTTCTCGCGATGGACTTTGGTATACTTTCTTCGGACTAAAGACCAAGCTCCTTCGATGATCATCACATTTCTCACAAAGATTCAAGTTCAGGTCCGTAACACCGTCAGGAAAATCAGAACAGACAATGGTACTGAATTCAAGAATCAGACTCTTCGGGAGTTCATTGAGAAAAATGGCATTGTTCATCAAATTTCAATTGCTCGCACTCCAGAACAAAATGGTGTTGTTGAAAGACGTAACCGGACGTTATTGGAAGCAGCAAGGACTATGTTGATTAATGCTTAGTTACCAGATTATCTATGGGGAGAAGCTGTATCAACTGCATGTTATACACAAAACTGTTGTATGATCACCAAAAGACACGAGAAAACTCCATATGAGCTAATGCAGGGCAGAAAACCAAATATCAGTTACCTTCATGTCTTTGGTGCTCTCTATTACCCGAAGAATGATCGTGATGATCTTGGTAAACTTAAGGCTAAAGCAGATATTGGGATATTCGTAGGCTACTGTGAAAATTCTAAGGGATTCAGGATTTGGAACCGTCGAACCGGGGAAATTCAAGAAACTATACACGCTAACTTCGATGAACTCACAGAAATGGCTTCTGAGCAAAACAGCTTAGAACCCGCACATAACCATCTCAACTTCCCTGATTCTTCATCCGCACCCTTACCTTTCAACAGGAAAGATTTAGAAGATTTGTTTGCTCCTCTGTTTGATGACATTCCTACTTGTAGTGCTTCAGATGCTTCCACCAGTTCCGCTGCTCAAATTAACTCTACTATAGCACTTGAAACAGTCACAACTACTTCTACAACAGTTGTTGACAGTGCACCACAACCCGAACCATCATCATCAGTAGATCAAACACCTTCTACTGCATTTGAAGAGTCACCCCCCATTCTAATCAAGATCCCACACCGGTAAACTTTGACGGAAATGCATTCTTTAATCCATTTGCTCCACCCCCAACCATTCCAGAAATTGGAGAATCATCCTCGAGCAGTATGGATCCGTCAAATTTGCAGCACCATGTTAAACCTTACCCATCCACTCACAAATGGACTAAGGATCATCCGTTAGTAAACATCATTGGTAATCCAGACAAACCAGTCATGACACGACAAAGACTTTATACAGATGGTGTAACATGCATTTATGCATTCACCGTTTGTCAAACAGAACCCAAAAACATCAAGGAAGCCCTGACATATGACAACTGGATTGAGTCAATGCAAGAAGAATTGAATCAATTTAAGCGGTTAGAAGTTTGGGAATTAGTTGAAAGACCAACTGGGGTTTATGTCGTTGGATTGAAATGGATATGGAAGAACAAGCTCGATGCAGACGGCACTGTGATTCATAACAAGACCTGACTGGTAGCAAAAGGATATAGCCAAGAAGAAGGAATTGACTTTGAGGAATCATTTGCTCCGGTAGCAAGGCTTGAGGCGGTGCGCATGTTTCTGGCTTATGCGGCTCATAAGAATATAACGGTATACCAGATGGACGTAAAGACTGCATTCTTAAATGGAGAACTTCATGAAGAGGTCTATGTCTCACAACCAGAGGGATTCGTTGATCCAGAACATCCGAACCACGTATACAGGCTTAAGAAAACCCTCTACGGCCTTAAACAAGCCCCGAGGGCCTGGTACGATAAACTCACTGCATTCTTGCTTGCTAACCATTTTACTAAAGGCTCTGTTGACCTGACCCTGTTTATACAGACACACGGGGAAGACATTCTCATTGTACAAATATATGTGGATGATATTATTTTTGGCTCAACCCATAAAAAATATTCAAACGCTTTTGCAAAACTAATGAAACAGAACTTTGAGATGTCTATGATGGGTGAACTAACGTTCTTCTTAGGACTGCAAGTTCACCAATCACCCCGTGGTATATTCTTAAGTCAGTCCAAATATGCTCAGGAAATACTGAAAAAACATCGCATGTCCAGTAGTGATACATATAACAACCCTATGTCCTCGTCATCCCCGAAGCTAGATGCTGACATAAATGGGAAACCCACTGATCCTACAAAATACCGTAGTATCATTGGCTCTCTCATGTATCTCACCGCTAGTAGGCCAGATGTTGTATTTGCCACTCATCATTGCTCCCGTTATCAATCTAGCCCAACAGAAAAACATTTATCCGCTGTTAAAAGAATTCTTAGATACATCAAGAGAACCATTCACATGGGGATCTGGTATCCAAAGAATTCTGGTTTTGCACTAATAGGTTTTTCAGATGCGGATCATGCGGGATGTGTGGATACAAGGAAGAGTACATCAGGAGGATTTCAACTACTAGGAGAGAAACTGGTATCTTGGTAGTCAAAGAAACAAGATTGCACATCAGTTTCTTCAACGGAATCTGAATACGTAGCTATGTCTGCCTGCTGTGCTCAAATCATCTGGATGCGATCACAACTCATGGATTATGGATTCGTCTTCAACAAGATTCCTATGTACTGCGATTCCAAGAGTGCCATTGCTATCTCATGCAACACCGTGCAACATTCGAAGTCAAAGCATATTGATCTTCGATATCACTTCATCAAGGAGCATGTGGAAAAGGGTACCGTTGAACTATACTTTGTGGGAACTGAACACCAACTGGCTGATATGTTCACCAAAGCCTTGCCCCATGCAAGGTTTGTGGAACTTATCCATCGGATCGGAATGAGATGTTTGACTCCTGCTGATTTGAACAAGTTTCTCCTAAACAATTAACTAAGTCAGACATCAACACTATCATGTATATATTAAAAAAAAAATGTGTGTATCCCTTTTGGTGTGCAAAAGAAGATCCGTATCAAAATATGATCTCATCTTTCAATTTCTCTTTAAATTCAAACATCGGTCATATTTTGAGGGGGAGAAATTTTTGCACATCTTCCGTCACATTTCTTCATCACATTATTAGACAATATTGCCTTAGGACCATTAATGAAAATAAGTCTAAAGATAAAGGATTGATATTGTCTTATTAAAATATGTGTTATCATTAAGAGTTAAAATCAAAATAGGATGCAAGTTAGAGGACCAATGTTGTAAATTTCTCAAACCTATTTTTGATAAAAGCTCTAAGTCTGACCCAGTCAAACTCACAACCTCAAAAACGTTTTTCCCTCTTTCGCTAAAACCCTCTCTCGCCTAAAACCCTCCTCGCGCCTAACCATCAAGAAAATTCCAAAGATTGATTGTTTGTTTGTTTGATTAATTCCTTACCTGTAAGTGTTCGTGTGCAGTTTATTATGTGCTTAAATTGTTAAAATTGTTAGAACATGTTAGGGTTTATCAAATCGATTTGGGGATTTTTCCTTGTTCGATTTGTGATCTAATCTTGTTAGTATTTTACTGCTATAACATGTTTTAATGACTATTGCTCATGATTAATTAGATTATATGGCACTAAATGGGTTAGATTAATTATCCTAGGATTTTCTTTGGTTGTCGAATGGGTGTGGCAGTGATGAACAAAAGATGTGTTGAGGTTTATTTGATTGATGACATGTATTTTGTTTGCTTATGTTGGTTTGATAGTTTGATGTGCCGAACAGTTTGATTATCTGGTTGCTTATGGTTGATTATGTTTGATTGCTAAGTGTATGTGGTAAGTGTCGAGTTAAAAGCGCTCTCATCGAACGACCTCATCGAAGGAAATCAGTTAATCGAGTTAGATTAAGCTGATTGAACGTCTATGTTAGTCAAACGATTAATGTTAATCGAACAATTGATATATAGTCGAACGATTCAGTTTAGTCTAACGTGATAACATAGTCGATCAAGAGAACTTAGTCCTATGAGGATTTAAACCAACTTGATAACTTAGTCATATGAGGATTTAAACCAACTTGATAACTTAGTCATATGAGAGGACTTAAACGAAATCAGATAATTTTGTCGAACTATGATTAATCGATGTGCTTTGAAACGAATTAATCTCATCAAGCCAGATCTTGACCGGCCGGGAGTTTATGACAAGACTCCTTATACTTTCATGGATAGACCATTTGGATTGGTTTACGACCGGAACAACAGAAGACCACAATTCATGGGATTTGAAGAACTCAGAAAATTTGGTAATGAGACGTTGGAAACGGTCAAGTCTGAACTTGAAAAGATTCTGGATAATCATTACCAGGGTTTAAAGTCGGGATTTCTACGGGTTATGAATTGGAGCAGAAATGAAGCAAAGCAAGCAGCTAAGTTCATCAAGAGAATTGACAAAAAGCTCAAGTTTCGAACACAAATGAGAAGATTGGAGAGTTACGTGGGAGGACGAGCCAAAATTCCAAACATTCTCACATTTCGCCGTCATGTGTAAACTCAGTGGTACAATTTGTCTCATTTAATCATCATTTCATCATTTTCCTAATACCAGAACGTTTTGTGCACACATAACAGTGTACAACCCGCACTTGTAAAGAAAGGACCCTGAGGTACGCTTCAGTGCCTCAATCCTGATAAAAGGAGCGAAAGCTTCTTACTTATGAGTAAAATTAAACCAGAATTTTCTAAGTTTTCAAAAATTCTGCTCATAAGGAAAAGTATTCCCTTGTCAAGGGGGAGTATTTGAAACATAATCGTTGTTCAAAATAACAAACGTTCTTGAAATTCTTCCCTAAAACTCAAAAACAGCATATTTTAATCATAAAGTTTTTCAAAAACATCATGAGTATGCTATTTTTGAGGGGGAGAATAAACACTTGATCAAAATATGGTGTCTCAATTGCTGGTATCTCACAAGTGCTCGACTCAGAATTAACCCTCGAATTGACGATAACTAAAGTTAGTAGTCGAAAAGACATGTCCTGGACGGGTAATAATTTCAAGCCAGTTTATCTGGTGATGTAAGCGTGTCTCGCAAAGGATATGTCTGAGTAGAATGTACCGATTTCGAGCGATTTTCCTTGAACGTGATCTGGACGGGTAATAATTTCAAGCTAGTTTACTAGTGATGTAAGCGTGTCTCGCGATGATCATGTTCTTTGAAAATCAATCAATTCAAAAGTGCCAACTCTTCCCGACATGTGCAAATTTCACTTAACCATTTATGAGCACATGTTAAGGGGGAGTCTTTCTGAAAATACAAAACTCTCGAAGTGTTACAAAATGTTTCACAATCTTTAACACTTTGAGAGATTTTCAATGATTTGGTTTATGGCATCAATAGGATAGTCACGAAGTTATAAGGTGGCTAGGGTTAGGAAAAACCGTCCTATGATCCGCCAGAGCCGGAGGGATCTTCCCAAGGACAACTCCAATAGTCTAGTATTAGAAAGTCCTAGGTATGATAAAAAAAAAGGAGAAATGAAATGTAAGGAGAAAGAAGGGGTTGAAGAATGAAAAAGAAAAGCAAAAGAAAAGGGTGAAAAGAAATAGCCCTCCATTTGTTCAACCTTAGGGCAGACACCGGGTTCAATTCATAATCTACTGGTTGACTAAGCATCACCGGTATTGAAGACAAAAGACGTCATGGACCCAGTGACGCACTACATAACCCTTCTTAGCCACTCAGGTGCCTCTCAAAAGGCATTTGTTTCATTTCACACGAAGAACCCTTTATAATCTATCGACCTCTCACTACGAGGGTGTTGATATTGAAAAGGAGGCAATCTGCTCCATGCCTCCGACGACCAAACAAATGTGCACTAATCGAGTCTAGAGCCATGAGATATATTAAAGATCTCTTAGGTACACTTAGTTTTACTCTGCTGTTCTACATCTTGGGCAGTTGTTGTAAATTAAGGGAGCGTCCTTCGCAGATCTTAGCTATCTGCCGTGAACCTTCTTGAGAGAATTCACAATTGTGATTCTCAGTGATAGAATGTAAATCCTGCCAGGGTCAACATCAAACAGCCCTGACAGCAGGTCACTTCGGTAACTCCTTGTGGGTTACGCTTAGTGAATGCTCCAAAACGGTCTACAGTCGTGGGGTGATCTCCAGCGGCTCACTGAATCATTTGGTGCACTTCGTTGTGTCCGTGTATAACCTTTCGAGGGTATCTGATTCAGAACGGTTTGGGTAAGGATTAGAGAAAGTCTTCACACTATGCTGTTGACGATCTCGAAGTCTGAACCTGTAAGTACCGGTTGATTTATTGCTAACTGTTTTCATGCAGCGACGAATCATGGAGTCCAGAAGATCCATCATGCTCATATCCTGAAGATGAGTTCTCACAAAGACTTAAAGATATCAAAAGTCCAAAGTTGATAAAGAAAAGTCAAAGTTCAAGCTCTACAACCTTTCACTAATCAAAGATTGAAAAGTGAGAACCAGTTGAAGAACAAAAGTCAAAGATCATATGAGCATGGTGGAAAAGACGAGAAGACCATTGGAGAACGGCAGATCATCATCATACCATATCATATCACATCACAATCAAGAACAAAGAACAAAGATTATGAAGACGTCAGAGTCAAAAGAAGCAAAGACGACGTCAAGCAGCGTTGATGACCAATACTTAGGGGGAGATTGTTGGGAACACGTTTTGTATTAATTCAAGTATTGATCATAATGTAATAGGTTGCTTAGGTCTTTAAGTTTATTTTAGGCCCAGCCCATGTAGAAGGCCCATGGGTTGTGTCATTTTGTTAATTAATTATGTTGTTTAGGGCTACAAGCCCATCCTTATGTAAAAACTATAATTACCCCTCCCATTACAAGGGAAGGGGTTGGTTGATGAATGCTTAAACATTTCCATATTATGATGATCATCTTCCAATCTCTCTTTCTCTCTCTAACTTTCTCTCTCTAGATTTAGGGCTTATTAGTGTTTAATCTTTAGTAGCTTAATTCATAAAAGTATAAAACATCACTGGAATCTATGCGGTTGCTCAAAATGTGGAACATAATCTTTTGAAAGAATTAGCAGAATTCGTTAAGGACCACAAATCCTTAGTGAAGGAAGCTAATGAATACATGGAACAAATAAAAGTTTTGGAAAAGCAAAATGACTCTCTCTCCTTCGAAGCTCTATCGACTGACATTATGTCTATTATTTACTAAACATATTCTATTGAGGATGTTGAACGACTTCGAGCTGAGACTTCCGAAATTGTTGTAAAATATGAAAAGGCACTTGCCAAGATTGAAAAACAAAATGTCACATATTTTAAACAACTTGATCAGAAAAAGGAAGAATGCAAGTACGACAAATTGTCGTATGAGCGTTCTTACCACAACATGCAAAAACAAATTGATCTTTTGAAATCTCAGCTTGAAAGCCAAAAAGGGAAGGGTGAGGAAACTAAGGGTATAGCACCATCAACCCCCTTGCCTAATGAGAAACAAAAGGAGAAAGCTGTTGTCGAAACATCAAATGTAATAGCACCTGGCCTTATAGGATTAGTCCTACTACTGCGTCTACCTCTACATCTAAAACATATAGGGCGATAGACATAAGTAAAAAGGATAATCCAAACGAGTCTAGGAATGCTACAACAACATCTCAGGACAACAACACAAATTCTAATGAGTGTGCCTTACCTTCTACAGGATTAGAAAGCAACTCTAGGAGCAGAAGACAGTCTAGGAGCATTAACAAGAAAACTAGTGTCTCGCCTGTTTCTGAGAGTGCATGCAAGAAAGTAGAAGAACACCCTAGGAATTTAAAGCTTTCAAATAAGAAACATATGTCATCTGGATGTAATGTTAAGACCAGTGTTTTGAATGCATGTAATGACTCTGTTTGTTTAATGCAAGAGAAATCTTTGTCTAAAAATGCTTGTGATGATATTGTTTCTGATAATGTGAATGATATGCCTGAACAGAAAAAGGTTCCTTCACTAACTAGGGATAAGTATAGATATATTCGAAGACTTATTGCAAAATCTAGGAAAACCACTAGTAGCCTATTGCCTAAGGATCACCTTAAGTTTTGCGCATGGAAACCAACGGGTAGAATGTTCACACTTAAGAATGGCACATTAGAAATAGTTCCCAATGCATCAACGGAAACCATCTCTAAGTGTAATTCACCTATTTCATCTAACCCACTGGAACCAAATGTTAAACGGTTTCCATATACAAAATCATCTGTTCTTCGCAGGTCATTGAAATCTGTCTTTGGATCGTTGACTCGGGTTGCTCGAAGCACATGACCGGGAATCTGAAGCTGCTGATCAACTTTGTATGGCAGTTCATGGGGACTGTACGGTTTGGGAATGATCATGTTGCAGCTATTCTGGGTTATGGAGATCTTCGGTTTGGAAATTACTTGATCACTTGGGTTTACTATGTCGAAGGGTTGGGACACAATCTGTTCTCAGTCGGGCAGTTTTGTGATGCAGATTTAGAGGTTGCTTTTAGGAGAAACACTTGCTTTGTTAGAAATTTGGTTGTAAATGATCTCTTAATTGGGAATCGTGGTACCAATCTCTATGCAATTGACATAAACCAAATGGCCTCTTCATCACAAATTTGTCTCATGACCAGGGCAGGTGAAACAAAATCCTAGTTGTGGCATAGACGTTTGTCCCATCTTAACTTTGACACGATCAACAAGCTTGCCAAAGACAACATCGTCAATGGTCTCCCAAAATTCAAATACACCAAAGAACACTTATGTCCATCCTGTGAGCAAGGCAAAAGCAAAAGGGCAACATATAACCTAAACCCGTACCTAGTTCGATTGATAGGTTGCATTTGTTGCATATGGACTTATGTGGCCCAATGAGAGTTCAAAGCATAAATGGGAAGAAGTATATTCTTGTAATTGTTGATGACTATTCAAGATATACATGGGTAAAGTTTTTGAGGTCAAAAGATGAAGCACCAGGCACAATCATCACCTTTCTAAAGCGTATTCAAGTTCTACTTCAAGCTCCAGTTAGGATTGTAAGAACTGATAATGGCACGGAATCACAAATCAGGAGTTAAGAACATATTTTGAAGAATCTGGTCTTACTCACCAGACATCAGCTGTTAGAACTCCACAGCAGAATGGGGTAGTTGAAAGAAGAAATAGAACTCTTGTGGAAGCTGCTCGCACAATGCTGATTTATTCCAGTGCACCGTTATTCTTATGGGCTGATGCTGTCTCCACTGCTTGTTTTACTCAAAACCGATCCCTAATCCATCCAATATTCAATAAAACCCCATATGAACTTGTCAACAACCGAAAACCCGATATCTCTTACCTAGAACCCGCACTTAACCCGATATCTCTTACCTAGAACGAAAAAGATCATGGAGACGATGAATGTGAAGTTTGATGAAATTTCACAAATGGCTTCTGAGAGACTCACTCTAGAACCCGCACTTAACCCGATGACTTCCGGACATATCAGTTCGGGACTCGCACCTCAAGGAGCTCAATCATTTCATAACGAACAACCCACAAATCAGGAACTGGATAATTTCTTCGAGTTTATGTATGATGAATACTATGGTGGCGCTTCGAAAAATGCATCTAACCAACGTTCTGCTACACCCACTCAAAATCAACAACCACCACCACCAAATCCAGATGCATCCACAACATTCGAAGCTGGCGCACCAACTCCCTCAACATCAACATCATCTACATCTACTCCAGCAACTCCAGTAATTGAAATTGTTCTACCCAGAATTGATGAGCAAGAACAAAATCATGCGGTTTTAGACGAAGAACCATTCGAAAACCCGTTTGGAACGGACTCTGCTGAATCATCTTCCAGATTACATGAACCGTCTAACACGCATTCGTTCTGTCCAAGGTACCCTTCAACATTACAGTGAACAAAAGACCATCCGATAGAACAGGTTATTGGTGAACCCTCAAGACCAATTCAGACGAGAAAACAACTAAACACCGATTGCGACATGTGCATCTATGTCTGCTCAGTCAGTCTCATAGAACCTAAGAACATTCGGGAAGCAATGGCAGATAATGCCTGGATTGAAGCGATGCAGGAAGAACTTCTTCAATTTCAAATCCATGACACCTGGGATTTAGTTCCAAGAACAATTGACAAACTCGTCATTGATCTTAAATGGTTATGGAAAAACAAAAAGGATGAAGAAATGACTGTAATTCGCAACAAATCTCGTCTGGTGGCAAAGGGATACAGACATGAAGAAGGGATAGATTTTGAAGAGTCATTCGCGCCAGTAGCAAGGCTTGAGGCAGTCAGGATTTTCTTAGCTTATGCAGCTCACAAGAACATCACAGTTTATCAGATGGACATCAAGACAGCTTTCTTGAATGGAACTCTGAAAGAAGAAGTGTACGTGAGTCAGCCAGACGGTTTCGTCGACAAAGATCATCCAGACTATGTCTACAAGTTGAAGAAAGCTATCTATGGTTTGAAACAAGCCCCAAGGGCGTGGTATGACGAGTTATCATCTTTCCTGTTGTCAAATAATTTCACCAAAGGAACAATTGATCCGACCTTGTTTACAAGAAAATACAAAAATGACATTTTGATTGTTCAGATTTATGTGGACAACATAATATTTGGGTCCACTAATCCGCAACATTCAAAACATTTTGCAAATCTCATGAAAAGCAAATTCGAAATGTCCATGATGGGTGAATTAAAATTCTTTTTAGGTTTACAAATTCATCAATCCCCACGTGGTATTTTTCTAAATCAGGCTAAATATACAATTGAGATTTTGAAAAAACATGGAATGGATAATTGTGACTCTGTTGGAACTCCAATGGTCACTTCACCCAAAATAGGTGCTGATTTATATGGGAAACCCATGGATCCGAAGAAATATCGGAGCATGATTGAGTCTCTCATGTACTTAACTGCTAGTCGACCAGATATACATTTTGTTGTTTGCTTAATTGCACGGTTTTAGGCAAGGCCTACCGAACTTCACCTCCAAGAGGTTAAACGGATCTTTCGGTACCTACGAAGAACCATTAACATGGGACTTTGGTATCCGAAGGATTCGGAGTTTACACTGATAGCATTTTCAGATGCAGATCACGCCGGTTGCCAAGTTACAGCAAAGAGTACATCAGGCGGAGCACAATTTTTGGGAGAAAAGCTAGTAGGCTAGTCATCAAGGAAACAAGACTGCACTGCTCTATCAACAGCAGAAGCCGAGTATGTGTCTCTATCTGCGTGTTGTGCCCAAGTTCTATGGATGAGGACACAACTAACAGATTAGGGTTTCTCTTTCGACCGCATACCTTGGTATTGCGACTCGAAAAGTGCCATAGCCATCTCGTGCAATCCGGTGCAACACTCCAAGACCAAGCATATTAGAGTCCGCTACCACTTCATAAAGGAACACGTTGAAGAGGGTACTGTTGAATTGTTTTTCGTGAAGACTGAACATCAACTCGCCGATCTATTTACTAAAGCCCTCCTAAAAGAGCGGTTTGAAAACTTAGTTCTTCGAATTGGAATGCGAAGCCTAACTCCCGAAGAGTTAGAAAGTCTTCTCAAATCTTTGTGAATTATCTTATGAAGCTTCGCATGTAAATATTTTTCAAAAAACAAAATATAAAAATAGAAAACTTCAAAAAGACATAAAAAATATAAAACATAAAAACCAAAAATATTCTTCTCACGACATGTCTCTCGTATAATCGATATTCTGTACATAACTAGAAATTTCATTTAACAATGATACGGGCATGTACAAATGCTTGAGCGGGAGTTCATTTAAATTTTTTTCAAAACATGCCGTTTCTTAAAATTTTCTTCATTAAGGCTTTCGTATATATCAGTACGAGACCCGTGCTTTATTGTGAAATCTTTTACTGTGGCCCGAGTACTCCAACTCGAAAAGATTTCAAATAAAGGCTACATTAATGACTTCTGATTATTTCTGATCAGGACTCGTAATGTTAATGGCAAAAAGCTAAAAAACGTGAGCACTTAATCAAAATTGTTTCAAAAAAGATTTTTCAAAGTCTTTCTATAAATTTTGTGCTCACAATAACTCCCTCTAAGACCCTTAAATGCTTTTAAACAAAAACGTTTAATTATATGCTTTGTCTAAGGGGGAGTATAAAAAGAAAAATGTTCCGTTTTCATGCTAAAATCAGTCCGTCTCTCCTCAAAAAGTTTCATTTTAATCAACTGTTTTCAAAAATACCACTTCATGCTATTTTTGAGGGGGAGATTAAGTGTTTATTAGATATAAGGGGGAGAGGACGTGATTAAAATGTGATCAAAAAGAAGTTTTGTGGTTTGAATCTCAAAACGAGCTCTTCAAAAAGATTCAGAACAACCCTCAAATTGACGAAACTATATGTCAGTTATCGAAAAGACATGTCCTGGACGGGTAATAATTTCAAGCTAGTCCAACTAGTGATGTAAACGTGTCTCGCAAAGGACTTGTCTGAGTAGAATGTACCAATTCGAGAGATGATATTTGAATATGACCTGGACGGGTAATAATTTCAAGCTAGTCCAACTAGTGATGTAAGCGTGTCTCGCGAAGGTCATGTTCATTGAAAATCGATCAATTCAAAATGTGCAAACTCTACCCAACATGTGCAAATTATTTCAAAAATGCATGAGCACATGTGAAGGGGGAGTATTTCAAAAATGCAAAACTCTCAATGTGTTAACTAACTGTGTTTTCTCATAAACATGTTGAGAGATTTTCACAAAAGGTTTATGGCATGTGATCAACAAATCTAGGATAATCATGGAGTAATAAGGTGATTATGGTTAGGTTATGTCCAATGATCCGCCAGAGCCGGAGGGATCTACCCAAGGACAATTTCAATAGTTTAGAATTAGAAGTCCTTAGGTAAGATTGAAAAAAAGGAGTAAATGAGAAAGGAGAAAGAAGAGGTTGAAGAATGAAAAAGAAAAGTTTAATGAAAGGGTGAAAAGAAATAGCCCTCCATGAAAACTTAGGTCTGAAACCGGGTCAATACATCTGCTATCGGTACTCACTAAGGTGATACTGATATTGAAGACAAGACATCATGGACCCAGTGACACGTTGCACCACCCCTCCTATCCACTCAGATATCTTTTAAAAGATATTTGTTTCATTTCTCACGGAGAACACTACATAATCTATCGACCTCTCACTCCGAGATGTGCTGATATTGAAAAGGTGGCACTCTGCTCCATGCCTCCGATGACTAAAACTAAAACGCACATTATAGAGTCTAGAGACATGAGATTTATCAAAGATCTCTTAGGAACACTTCCAATGCAATACACTTGTGTTCATCTAAAAGGATACAAGTTGTATGAGTCTTAATGAGATCAAAAAGATCTTGCCTTACGTCATGATGGTTACTCGCTTCAAACGGTCTACAGTCTTGAAGTGATACTTCGGTATACTTCAGAGGCTCTCAACGGCCTTGGTAAAAATTAGAGAAAGTTTTCACACTATGCTGATAACGATCTCGAAATCTGAACCTATAAGCGCTGGACGATTTATTGCTAACTGTCTTATGCATGTACCTACGAAAGTCCATCCACCATCATCATCTACAACGACGACGCATCTGGACAGAAGAAGTAGATCAAGGCAAGAACAACCAAAAGACGATTCTTTGAAGATCACAGTGCATGAAGGAACATTGAATGAAGACTATTATACATCGACACACAAAGTTCAAGACATTGAAGGCAAAAGACCAATCACAGGAGCATTTATGTTACTTGAGAAGTGATGGTCATTTGCCATTTATAACTAAAGTGTCATGTATAATGTTTAGTTTAAAATGTGGGCTAGTAGTATTAGTATTGTTTGTAGTTTAAATGTATATGTGTGATACATATACTAGCCCACATCAAGTCCAAAGAAAAGCCCATCAAACCCATTGATGTGGCTGTGTCGACATATATAACACACACACTCTCTATTATTCAAGTGTGCCTCATAATATTGTAAGAGAGTGTATGTGTGTTTCATCTTTGTCTTTGTATTATTTCTTTCCAAAGTAATATACATTCGACCACCATTATACCATACGATCCACACTACTCTTCTTGTTCTTTATATGTGTTTGTGAGTGTCATCTAGTCTTGTGGTGTGTTGTGTGATAAAGAAAGGAAGGTTCGGTCCCAACAATCCTGAACCTCCATTAACACCCATTTCGATGTGTGAAGAACCACATGGAAACATGAGTTGACAATGTTGATGAAGATAACACAATCAACCCATGACTATATGTGTGACCGTTAGTCGCGTGTATAAATTTTAGTACAAGTTTGGGTTATATCTTGTACACTAATTTAACAAATCACTCCAATACTAAACAGCTAGATTTGTTTTGTTTGAAGTTAATTCTAATCCTAGAAGATAAGTCGTAGAATCATATGATAATTCTTATCATGGCCTTAGCATTGTGGAGTGATCATTCTATGATATCGAGGTCATCATCCGCAAAGTGGGCGTGCGACATATAAGCCTTGTCTGTTTCAAACTTAGTCCCTTTGAAATTGTTTCTAATTTTTTCTTCTAGGGGAACAACATTAAGAGTTTTAACCTTCATAATAGAGTGGTAAGAGGAAAGACGATCACATTGTGTGTGTTTCATTATGAATTTCTAAGTTCGCAACTCATTGCATAAAACTACGGCATAGGACGAATTGCCGCGAGTATCCTATTTAGCCATATCAAGCTAAAAAACAGTGGAGAAATAATATATAGTGGAAAACCAATTCAACGAGTCAAATGCTTTCCGATGTGCACCTTGGAGATCAGGGGCGGAGGGGATCGGGTGGCTAGCGGGTGCTAGGCCCCCCAACTAGCCCAAGAAGTCCATAGTTGTATAGTCCAAGAGCCCATTTGTTTTAGTAATACCAATGCCGGACCCTCCCAATCCGGTGATATGCTTCAATTTTCTTTGTTATTTTTATGGGATAAAGAAGAGAAAAGTAAACCAACCGTCAATAACTAATCCAACCAATAAAAAAATTTCAAATCATCTAATAAGGTATTCAATGCTTTTTATTATTTGGTTTTCATTAATGATCAGAATTAGTTATTTGTGTTTGTAATCTTTTGGATAAATGGATTGAACGAGTGTTTTTCTTTTTGCACACTAATGATCCATTGAACACTTGATAAATGATGGAGCTAATTGTCTAAAAAGCATCAAACTTGCCACTTTTTCATTTTGTAGGCACTAAACTTTTAATTTTCCTATTAAATTCAAATACTTCCTTAGTTTTCTTATTGTATGCATCATTAGGAAAATTTCTGACGTGACATATCAAGAGTTATTTACATAAATCGTCGCTGTTGCTCTAAAAAATTACACCATTCGTCCTTGAGTTAATTACATACAGGTCCAAGTAGCTATAAAATTTTCACCCGTCGTCCTTGTGGATTTAATCAAGATTTAATTACATAAATCGTCCCTATGGCTCTCAAAAAATTACACAATTCGTCCTTAAGTTAATTTCATAAATCGTCCTTATGGCTCTAAAAATTTACAGCAATCGTCCTTGTGGCTAGAAAAAATTAAAATTGCCCGTAGGTGAGGCTCGAACTCGGGTTTGCTACTTTACAAACAAAGGACTTACCACTGGACCAAGCGTCTAGCGGTTTTATTTTTTCTTTCTTTTATCGTTTTATTCAATCTTTTTATCCAATCATTTTATCAAATCTTTTGATCGATCACTTATACATTTCTATGAAGCCCCGAGGATCCGTACACGTGATCGATCACGTTTTTTCTTCGATAATTTTTTTATCGATCACATATACATTTTTATACGTGATTAATAAAAATTTGCAACATGGACCACATTTTTATACGTGATCGAGTTGCAAATTTTTATACGTGATCGAAAAAACTTGCAACTCGGGCGACATTTTTATACGTGATCGAGTTGCAAATTTGTATACGTGATCTATATAAAAACTAATTTTATACCAAACTAACTTTATACGTGATCTATTTGCAAACAGTGATTAAAAATAGTGATTAAAAATTAAAAATTTGCAACAGTGATTAAATTTGCAAACAGTCATATAAAAACTAATCATTCCTACAAACAGTAATTAAATTTATTAGCATCCAAATGTTTTTCTCCTCATTATATAGCTTAACATATAACATAAGAACATTTGTTCTTGCAACAAAATATGAAACAAAAGGGATAATACATGCTAGGGGTGTTCGCGGGGCGGTTCGGTTAGGTTAGTTGAAAGATTTAAACTATCCATCGCGGGGCGGGTAATTAATTTTACAACCCAAAACCAAACCGTGCTAGGCGGGTAACCGGACACGTGGGTACCCGAAATGAGCGGTTACCCGCGGTTCGGGTCGCGGTTAACCATTTTAGATGTTTAATGGAGTTTAACCGTACAAACAAAAACATGTTCTAGAACGTAAAATGTTATTTTAGTAAAATTAAATGATATTTAATATAGATAATAGTCATATAAAAGTTATATCGTTAGAGTAATTGCATTTAAATATCATACATAATCAATTAACAAAATAATAGTTATTCGACGTTTATAGATTACAATCACATTTAACAACTTTCACTCAGAAATGTTTACATTAGGAGCAAAAAAGGTGTTACACAATAAAATTAGTGTAATAATATAATTAATACTCGATCACGTATAGAAATGTCACCCGAGTCGCAAGTTTTTATCGATCACGTATAAAAATGTGCAACTCGATCACGTATAAAAATGTGGTCCGAGTTGCAAATTTTTATCGATCACGTATAAAAATGTATACGTGATCGATAAAAATTTTATCGAAGCAAAAATGTGATCGGTCACGTGTACAGATCCTCGAGGCTTCATAGAAACGTATAAGTGATCGATCAAAAGATTTGATAAAATGATTGGATAAAAACGTGAAATAAAATCCACAAGGACGATTTATGTAAAATTTTAGAGCCATAAGGATGATTTATGTAATTAACTTACGGATGAATGGTGTATTTTTAGAGCTACAGGGATGATTTATGTAATTAAATCTTGATTAAATCCACAAGGACGACGGGTGAAAATTTTAATGCCACATGGATCTTTATGTAATTAACTCAAGGACGAATGGTGTTGTTCCGATATATTTGTGTAACATCATGAATTGTATGAACAAAAGCTTGAGAAAATAAAAATAAACAATGTTCATTAGATATACGAGCTTGATTACACAATCTTGACCTGAGTCAACTAATAATACCCATTTGTACATTACGACAGTATCAGTCTCACTTAGTTGTTAAGATGAAGGCTTTACGAGGGATAGTTGCGGAATACTATCCTTGGTAATGACAAATGTTACTCTTCAAGTCATGAAGAGGAAGATCTCACTTAGAAGAGGAAGATTCTATAGGTGGAATCGATTACTTATCACTACTACTAACCTCCCTTTATATACCAGGGAGATACATTGTTAGTAGTTACAAGAGAATAGTGTGGCTATGGTTGCTTTACTGTGCTGACATCTTTTATACATGCATATTGCTTTCCCTGCTCTCGATGAGTCCTTATCTTCCTAAGGGTTTTCCTGCTTCGATTTACCTCAAATTACTCCCGCCTAAACGTGTCGGAGAACTTCAGCCAGATCCAAGGATATACTTTTCAAGTATGTTGAAGAATACTCTAAGCGTATCTGATCAGTGTAACTAGTTCATTTGCATGGCTTAAGATGATAAGTTTGTTTTCAGAGTCCTAAAGACATTTGTCAGTCCTTTAGGTCTCTGATGGTTTGTCACTTCTTTGCTATTTGCTAGTTGACTCTGTTATCAGGTTACAAATTTTTTCATTCAGTTTGGACTTCGACTTTAGTGAAGCCAGAATGTTTTAGCTAAGAAGATATACAATATATCAGAGGTGTTATTCTCTTATATGTGAATACTCAGTGAGTCCTTTAGAACCGATGTTCTTCCCTTCAATGGCTTTTGACTCTGACTTCTCTAAGGTTCGCTCATAAGGTGTATACCTTTGAGTCTGTTGGATTGCTGATTGTGATCAGCTGTGCTGATCATTTAGTCAGGGGGTAAACTTTGCTCTTTGGTTTATGTTTTGACTATATCAGAGAGAGAGTTGGGTCTCTGATGTAATCAGCTATCTTAACTTAGGCCTAAGTTTTATCAGAAGTAAGTAAGCATAACGGCTTCTTCTTACATTGTGATTTACAATCAAGACTGAAAAACATACATATCTGATTCTAAGGTGGTCTAAGTTTATTAGAGGTAAGTGAGCATAATGGCTTCTTCTTACACTCTGATTTACACCAAGTTTATATGTATCTGATTAGGTGGTCTAAATTTTATCAGAGGTAAGTGAGCAAACAGGCTTCTTCTTACACTCTGATTTACAACCAATAATATACATACAAATTTAAGCAGATTTCAGATTTCTTTAGCGTTCTTCAGATGCTTGGCTCATCCTTAAGCTCTGTCTTGGGTCGTGTATGTTACAGAGATATAACACCTTGAATTTTAAAATATCAATTTAATTATTATTTCGATTATACCCTAAGTTAATACATGTATATTATACTATACATTAAGAAAATAATACAAGAGTTACTATCTAAATCCTTATGCACGTTTGTTTGTCTAAACCGAAATTTGCAAATACAAAATTTGATTATATCATGTCACACATTTCCCTTTATCTTGTTGGACCCGATCCTATCAAACTAATTGCCCTAATCCTATTCAGATAAGCATGCAACGACACCTTCCTTTTTGTTAAAACAATCTACACGTTTGTAAGGAATGATACCAAATCGTGTATTTTCTTATCACTTTTATTGAAAAAGATACGTACGTCTTTTCTTCCAAATTTAACACACGACATTCCTTATTCATGCACACGTTTTGAGAGACCCTTGTCTATCCATTCGTGTATATCATTCTCTCAGAAACCTCTTTCAACCGAAACAAAACCAAAACATTTCGAAATCATATTATTCTTTCTACATGAAACAAGAGACAAAGAGTAGCAGGAGTTGGTGATCGATTGTGGTAGGGTTTTGCAGTCTTGGTATTCAAGAACGTAGCAGCCTCTTTGGTGATCATTGTGGCTATTCTCTTCCTTTTTGATCCTTCCTGTTCCCAACTCAGGTGTAAATCGTTAATGTCACACCCCCAAAATTTGGACTGCAGCGGAATGGAATTCCGAGGACGTGATGTTCATGGATAACAAAGTACAAGAAAATAAAGAATGACCTCTAAGCGAGTCATTTTAAAACAAGCGTCTGATTTAAACATAAACGTTTTACAAAAACATTAATATCAGAGTTCACCATCAACTATAAGATCTTAATACATAACCAAACGCTAAGTAATGCAAGGAAATCTTCATCACGATGTGCGTTCCAAAATGTGACTCTAGTATGCTCTATAAATAGGTGATTATTATCGTCTAGTTACCTGAGAATACACGCTAAAAAGGTCAACATAATTGTTGGTGAGTTCATAGGTTTAAGTAAACAAGTAAAGTGCGGACCACAAGATTTCAATAGCATGACAATCACAACAAATATAACGTCATAGCAAAAAATAATATACAGTGCCCTAAGCTCATGACCCCGAAGCTCAACGAAATGGTATGCAATCAAGCATAATAATAATCAATGCCCCAACTAAGTGTTTGCCAGACACTCAGAAATAATCCGAATGATATGCGTCCGTTTGACAGGTTAGCGCAACCAAATCGGACGGGGGTGTTAACCCAAATAAATCTATTCATAGCATCCGCGCTTACGAGTAATTAACGGTTCATGATTCAAGGGGACTTTAATGGCAATGCGATAACTTAGGAAACGTAACGGTTTTTAGTACTTGTGTCCGAAAAATAAGCAATGTATTCCCAGCCCGAGGGTTTTGAAATAATGTACAAATAATGTAAAAACCGGGGCTATGAAACTCACCTTAGTAAAGCAATACAACACCGAATAAATGTGCACGAAAATCGAGGTACGGACGCTCTAACCGCAACCTAAATAATTCATATGTCTTAGGTTTGGAAACAAGGTCGTGCATGCATGTCCATATGCTATAATATCACTTGTACATGTTTGGTGCAACATTTAACGTCAAAAATATAGTTGCGTCAATGTGTCTATTTATTAAGCAAAGTAACCCTTTTATAGCACGTAACTAGTTTATCACGTAATTAAACTACAGTCTTCTAGTTAATAAGTATTTTTGAAAACCTCTAACGTGCCTAAAAAGTATACATAACGTTATACCATTTTTGTTTAGGTCATTTTAGGTAAAACCGACTCTAAAGTGTCCAAAATCCATATAAAAAATTTCTAACAGCTTTCTATTAGCAATAAAAGCTGTCAAATATTTATATTTTGTCACAACTTCATTAGGCCATAACTCCCTCGTCTTAGCTCCGATTTTTAAGTTTTATGTATCCCTGGGTTCGTTTTTAAGTATACTAACATGTTCTTAAAGGAAGCCAAAGCTAGTTCAAGTCCTAAACCAAGACACATAGTTTTAAATGGTACCAAAGTATCTATTGCGTATAAAGGAAGCCAAAAGCTTTTACAAACCTGTGTCAACCCCCAGGCCTGGCTTTGTAAAACCCGACACTAGGTCTAAGACTCCTCCACCTAGAAAAACAAATTTTCCTAAACCTCGGTCAAGAACTCCTCTACCGAGACGTAACTCTAGAAGACAAAGTTATCCAAGTAACTATCCCGTAACTTGGAATGACTGTCAACTACAAAGTTACTTACCAAGGGAAATTTGTCCTCCGTTCCAACATCCTAACCAAATGCAACTAATGCATAGGATGTTTAATGCTAACAACTTTGAACCCATGAGATATTGGGGACCAAATGTTTGAATGTTTGTCTTATTCAATAGATATGCTTGGGAATCGACTTGGAGCCTGACGAATGGGTCAAGGATAGTGGATGCACTAATCATATGACGGGTAACCGAAGTCTTTTCTCATCATACAAAGCATACAACGGAGGTAATGTCACTTTCGGTAGCAAACTTAAGGGCAACATTATAGGCAAAGGTACGATCACTAAAAACTCTCTCACTATTAGAAATGTTGAGCATATAGATAACTTATGATTTAACTTGCTTAGCATTAGTCAAATGGTAGACAATAAGTGTAAAGTTATATTCTCCGAAAAAGGTAGTGAGATCATTAAGGATGGTAAAACCATAGGCAAAGGAGTTAGGAGAAATGGCTTATTTGTTATGAAAATAGGAAATAAGCCTCAGGATAGGATATGCTTAGCAACCATAGATGACAATTCCACTCTATGGCATAGGAGATTAGGTCATGCCAATATGCGATTAATACAATCATTGGCGTCTAAGGAACTAGTTAGAAACCTACCTAAGATTAAGTTTGATCAACACTTTTGTGACGCTTGTAAAGTTGGAAAACAAGCTCATTCTAGTCAGAAAGCTAAGAATATGGTTTCGACCTCTAGATACCTAGAACTCCTTCATATGGACTTATTTGGTCCAACCGCCGTACGGAGCTACGAAGGAAACTACTACACCTTAGTGATAGTTCATGACTACTCTAGGTATACTTGGACTAGATTTCTTAAGAATAAGACACAAGTTTTTGAGGAATTTGAAATCTTTAGTAAGAAAGTCCAAAATCAACTAGGATGTACAATAGTTTCTATTAGAACGGATCATGGTCGGGAATTTGATAATGAAGTGCAATTTGGAGCATATTGTGACGCTAATGGTATTACATACAATTTCTCGGCTCCACGCACTCCACAATCAAATGGGGTAGTTGAGTGGAAAAATTGTACTCTACAAGAGATGAGTAGAACGATGTTGAATGAACAATCAATTTCGCAAAAGTTTTTGTGTAATGCGGTGGACACCTCAACTTACATACTTAATAGGATTCTAATTAGACCTATGTTAGGAAAAACACCATATGAAATCATGAAAGGTAGAAAACCTTCTCTTGTTTATTTTAGAGTGTTTGGAAGTAAGTGCTTCATACTAAACACTAAAGACTACCTCACCAAGTTTGACCCAAAGTCTTACGAAGGTGTTTTCCTAGGATACTCCCAAAATAGTAAGGCCTATGTAGTCCTAAACAAGGAAACAATGAAAGTCTAAGAGTCACTCAACGTGACATTCGATGAAAGTCCTCCACTAACTAAGACATCACCCTTGGTGGATGATGACTTAGATGAGGATGAAGCTATTAAGGTTAATGGCAAGAAACCCTTAGAAGATGAAATTGAGGATGAAATAGTTGAAGTTGACGAAGTTGTCAACATTAAGGAATCCAAGAACCATCCCATTGAAAATGTCATAGGAAACCTTAACCAAAGAACTCGTAGGTCACAAGTACAAAACAAAAGTAATTTCTTTTGTTTCATATCAACCGTAGAACCTAAGAATGTTGGTGATGCGATTAGGGATGAAAGTTGGGTAGTCGCCATGCAAGAGGAACTTAATCAATTCACCGCAAACCAAGTTTGGGATTTAGTACCTCCTCCTAAGAATTAAACCATCATAGGAACTAAATGGGTGTTTAGGAATAAACTCGAAGAAAATGGCGTCGTAACTAGGAATAAGGCAAGGTTGGTAGCACAAGTCTATAATCAACAAGAAGGAATAGACTACGATGAAACCTATGCACCCGTAGCTAGATTAGAGTCTATTAGGATACTCCTTGCCTATGCTTGTGCCTTAGACTTTAAGTTATACCAAATGGATGCGAAAAGTGCATTCCTAAATGGTTATATCAACGATGAGGTATATGTTGCACAACCTCCAGGATTCGTTCATTTCGAGAAACCGAATCATGTTTATAAAGTCAAAAAAGCACTCTATGGTCTCAAACAAGCTCCTAAAGCTTGGTGCGATAGACTAAAGGCATTCTTGATCGAACATAAATATACCATGGGAGTGGTAGATAACACACTTTTCACAAAGAAATATAATTCACATCTCATTATTGTCCAAATATATGTCGACGACATCATATATGGCTCAACTTGTCCAGAACTGTGCGATGATTTCTCTAAGATCATGCGTGACGAGTTTGAGATGAGCATGATGGGCGAATTAAATTTCTTCCTTGGTTTACAAATTAAACAAATGGAAGATGGTATCTCCACGACCGAAGCCGAGTACGTAAGCGCCGAAAAGGCATGTCAACAAGCGCTATGGATGAAACAAGCCCTTAATGACTATGACATCCATTTAGATGACGTCCCCATTATGTGTGATAATAAAGGTGCTATTGACTTGAGCAAAAATCCCGTTCAACACTCCCATACTAAACACTTCAAAATTCGTCACCACTTCCTTCACGATAATGTTCAGAAAGGAAATATTTCTATTGAGAAAGTTCCTTCTCAAGACAATATCGCCGACATCCTAACCAAACCTCTCAAACGAGAATCCTTTAATTACTTTCGTCTAGGTCTAGGAATGATGGAACATATTCCATAAATCTCATGACTATGTCAATATTTCACGGGAAATATTGAAGTCATCTCGTGTGTCTCATCTCATGACTCTTTGAAGTCATCTCGTCTAGACTAGGTTCCCCTCGTCAAAAGAATTTATTAGGTATAAATTCTTTCCTTGTGTCAAAAAGTCTCACTAAATCAGCGAGACTTATTCGTCAAAAATCAAAATGGGACAAAATTTCATCCCATCAGATTACGGCTCCACTAAAGGTGGCACGGCACCGTTAAATTTAACGGTACCGTGGAACCGTGTATCTGATACTTCCCGTATTTTAGTCCTCTTTTTCCACATTACCAAATTCAAACCTTCTCAACTTCTGCAACTACTGTCAAAACCAAACCTCACACTCCAAAATTCAATTACACCCCTTCAAGATCATATTCTAGACATTGATTTTCAAAATTATCAATCACTTTCACTCTTTCAACATAAATTGTAAGTTATCTTACTTTAATTTTCTTTAATTTTGTGTCTAGGGTTTGTTCATACATGAAAATTGAATTGGGGCTTTTCAATTTTTGAGTCTTTATACTAAGATTAGACAATATGTGATTCTCTTTACATAGGAATTTCATAAACCAAATTGAATCACATATTCATGTCTAGGAAACTTGCAATTAGAAGTCATCAACACTCAAATTTTTTAAAACTTTTGGCACCAAAACATTGAAGTTGCCAAACACCCCAATTCCATTGTTATCAAAAAATTTCACGAAATTAGGTTCATAAAAAGCTTTTCGTGCATTGTTGATGCAAACTAAAAATGTTTTCTCATGCATACATGATCTCACGAATATTGATCGAATTACATAATCAATATGTACTTTTCGACATATTTGCTTGAGCAAAAGTAAATTAGGAGTGTTTGGGTAATCTCATTATTTTTAATCCTAGATTCGAGATTACCGCACCTCCACATAGTTAGCATATAGGCACACACTAGGCACGTGTCTCTAATGCAACTACTCTAAATTCTAATATTTCCTTATAGGAAACAATAATGTCTCATGAGTATGATTTTGATCATCTTCTAACCGATACCTATACACCCGAAATATCTCATGAACCCACAACACCCAGTAACCACATTCGTGCCTATGTCAATCTTGAAACCCGTCGGTTTCATGAAGGTCGAGTCATTGATCGGTCCTTAATTTATCATAGGGATATCAACACTTCATTTAGAGCTATAGGATTCGATTGCTTACTATACATCAATGAGCACATTTGTCCTCGTTTTCTATTAGAATTCTTTCGCCAAGTTGAACTCGTACGTAACGAGGATCACTCTTTGTCACTTTGGTTTTGGGTCTGAAATTTCAAATTTATCCTAACCCTTGAGCAATTTGCTCAAATTCTCCGAATTCCCAATCATGGGCAATGTGCCTATACTGAAGATTGGTGTCTTGAGTCCCTCTTCAACTTTCGTGAAGAGGATAGTCCATATTGTTCCTACATACCCTCTCCAACCGAACTTACCAAACTCATTCGTACTCTTAAGTACTCCTCCTCTTACCCAAATCCAACAAAAATTCGTCTGGATGAGGTTCGTCATGAACTACTTTCTTGGGCAGTCATCCTGCGAGAAAATGTTCTAAGTCTAACAGGAAATTATGAGCAACTTCTTGCGTGTTGTGCTCATATGATTTACTGTCTCCTCACCCAACAACCTTACAATCTCGCCTACTTCTTTGCTCAGCGAATTGTACATGTCAAGGGTAACAAAAATAAATTGATACCCTATGGGATGTTCCTAACCCGTCTCTATCACCACTTCATGAACTCTCACCCTTACCTTCGTAGTCCTCAATATTCACTCTTCAAACCTGTTATGAAACCCCTAAAAGAGTCATATGTCTCATCCATTCTCATTTCCGAATCTTCCACCCACTATGCACCCTTTGAGGATCCGAATCATGAGAATGAGATGCATGCTCAAGATGAGAGTGTGATGAAAACGGGAGAAAGATCAAGTCATAAGTAGTTAGGAGGGGATTAATATTAATATTAGGATTTATCTATGATAGATTATATTAGAGATTAATACTCCTTGTCTTCTTGCATGCTTGATATTTAATCTTTCCCCTTGCATGAATTATTTGGATGATAGCTTATTTTGTCACTTATGATTGCATGCTTATGATTATCTTAACAAATTACCTGATAATCTTTATATGCTAGAAGAAGCTTGATATGAGACATATTAGGCAAATAAATCTTTAGTAATTTGAGGCACTATCATTTCCAGGAACTAGTTCCCCTAGAAAACATCCCTCTAGCTGCACAGAACTAGCCTACACAGGAAAATCCATGAAAACAGTGTCACGGTACCGTTAATTAGTCCACGGCACCGTTAAATTTAACGGCACCGTGAGATGTTTAGAGGAACCGTGTACCTGTTTGACGAATTTTCACTGTTCCTCCTAAATCCCTGCAACCCTAAACTCAAACCTACAAATTTTCCAACCTTACATACACCCTAAGATTCCCTTGCTACACCATAGGTCACTCCCATCCACTTTAATTCAAATTTCATCCATTTTGCCTATATAAGGCTTCACCTTTGCAAGCCTATCTTGCACTTCATCTTCAACCTCACATCACACATACACCATGTCCTCTACTCAAGGATCCACAACTCACATCTCAAAGAAACCTAGGATAACCATAAGACCACCCACCAAACCTCTCTTTGTGGATCTTACAAAAGATGATGAAGCCATGACACCACCTTCCCAAGCCACTCCCAACTCACCATCACCACCTAATGCACCCTCCAAAACATCCTCTACTTACACAACATCTTCATCATCTCCATCTCTCAATACCATGCCATCATCCATGGACTACACCTTATCACCCATCACCCCATTGGATTATGCCATGCCAACCCCATCACCAACAACCATCTCCACCACCTCCTAGCCCACAAAACTAAACATATTCATGTTTAGTTTTTCAACAATAAATCTTTAGGACCCCTCTTGGAAATGAAGCTTGCCTCTAGTCATTAGGGATTTATGCTTCTTGTTGTCTCTTTTCATGTTTATTATGTAGTCATACCTATGTATGACAATTTTCTTTTATGAATGGATGTTCTCTTTATGTGGTTGTTTTATCTTTAGGGGCTTGACTACTTAGTAATTTTTTTTTTAGGCTAGCTATTTGTCATAAGTGCTACATGTTAGATTTTGTATATGTATTATCTAACCTTGTTTTGTAGCACGAATCATTGCTCGATTCCTTGGTGTCCTCCAAACGAGCGGGAGTATACATCAAGGGGGAGCCTTAGCAACCTTTTTGTTTCGACAAAAAGGGGGAGAAATGGGAGTAAACTCATTAAAAACTTGTTAAAACTAATTTTAACTTAACATGAGTTTATGTTTTGTCATCATAAAAAAGGGGGAGATTGTTAATGCAAATAATGTTCTAAAAACGTTATTTCTATCATTCGATAACTTCATGTTTTGAGGATGACAAAATGTGAAAACACGTTACGTTAAAATTAACGTAAACAAGTTTTTAATCGGAAGATCCCGTTTCTACACAAATCACTCTAGAACAAATTTACAACTTGACTAATGATCAAAGAAGTGAATTTGTGCTTAAGACTTCACATTTTTATGTGACAAAACATTTTCTTCAAAAATATACTTTACAAATTATTTTTGAATAATTAAGAAATGTTTTAATGGAAAAATAAATTTAAAATACATAACAGCTATTTTTCCCCCAAAATCAGCTCCAAACTTCCCCAAATAAGTTTTCACCAGAAAAGACAAAAAATGGAGCGTCTTTGTCTAACACGGCTCCACGGTTCCACTAAATTTAGTGGAGCCGTCGGTGATGTAGTGGAGCCGTCCCTCTGTAACGGCCAAATTTTTTCTGCCTATAAATACCAGCCCACTTCACAGATTTTGGTCACCCTTTCACATACTGAAACTTCTGAGTTTAATACTCCCACACCTTTCTTTCTTCTTGATCATTTAGTTTAGTTTTTCTTTTTTTCAAGAGTGATCCAATCATCCAACTTAGAGATCCTCTTCATTCCTCTTCAATAGCAATAGAAGAACAAAAAGTATCCAAGTTGATACAAGGTGTTGTCATTCCTCTTCAAGTGCAAGAGAAGAACTTAAGGTATTCAAGAAGATACAAGAGTTGTAGTAGTTGTTAGGTTACTTGTAACATTTGTTACATCCTTGTTGTATCATAGCATACATCAAGATCATTTTTCTTTTGTGAGAGTGTGAGTGAAGATCATTGTGATCTAATAGAGATAGTGAATATCTCTTGAAGCCATTGGGCTTGTGTGATTGATCAAGAAGATCAAGGGTCAATAGGATAGTCACTACAAAAAAAAGGCTTTCAGAGACTGAAAAATCAGTCTCCGATACACCATGATCAGTTACGGATGGTCTATCAAGGACTGATTTTGCTAGTCACTAATCAGTTACAGTAGCTTAGTTACGGAAAGTGACGTTATCAACTGAAATTCAGTCCTTGTTGTATCGAACCAACGAGGACCACAGATCAGTCTCCAAAATAAAAAAGTCAGTCCTTATTTCTATGAGTTGGTATCATGTTATTTCAGTCCCCAATGCATATTATCGGCGACTGAAAAGTCAATCGCCAATACTATGTTAGATCAGTTACTAACACATGGATTTAGGGACTGAAAATTAGTCCATAAACATTGTTTATAGTCCCTAATACATTTCGTTGTTTTGTAGATTACCGTACCAAATCAGTCTCTAATAATAGGATTTAAAAACTGATTAGTCTCCAATGAAAGGCTTTAAAAACTGATTGTTAGTCACAAAAAACAGATGAATTAATCCTTAATTTGTTTTTCTAGTGACTGAAACTTAGTTTCAAAATATATGTTAATCGATAATAGTAGTAATCTGGACGAAAAAATAATTGGATTTCAATATAAAGACCATCATGCGGCCTCTTGCAAGTTATAGAGACCAATTATATTGGAAAAGGGTTGCAAGAAACACTTGAATATTATAAGAACTGATACAAAACAAACTTTAGATCAATCTATGGCCATTGGAGTGTTTCTTCTTTTTGCTAGCTTACTTGCAGAGACTGTGCTTGCTGATGCTTGTTTTACGTTCGGTTTCTCTGTTGAAGTCACTAAACTTAGTCTTGCCGGTTCTTCTCGTGGTTTATCTGTTTCCATTTCCTGAGTATAAGAAGCATTAGTAACAATGTCTTTCTCTTTTCCAATCTCTTTTGTTATTTCCTTGCTGACCATATTATCAACTGCCATAGTTTTCTGATCTGCTGCAACTTGCTTATCGCCTGACGAGAATATAGCAAAATGACATAAATAACATATTTGAATAGAAAAAGGCAAACAATACCTAATGTAAGAGCTTATAAACAAGAAAAGGAACCTGAAAAAGAGACGGGTACTCCCAGTTCAGCGTTCTCAAATTCTACAAGTGTACAATAACCGTCCTGGGAAGACAACGCCAAGAACTTGGCTGTGGGTGACCTGTATTGCACAAATTTGTAAGATGGTATTAATACAAAAAGGCATTTGTCTTGATTTAAATCAAAGTACCACCATTACTCACAGCCCATTTGTCTTGATTTAAATCAAAGGAGGCTGGTCCAAGGCTTGTTGAGTTCTCAGTCTCGAATAAGATGCCATTAGCAGACCTCATTTGTGAGCCGCCACATTTGATTGCAAAGCTGGTATCTTTAGCAAGCAACAAAGATCATCATCAATCGCCATGTCATCACTTCTGAACAGATCTGATGAATATAAAGTTTTTGGAGGATAACTCATTAATGCATAGAAAAACAGAGGAGGACATACATGGATTCGTGCTCCTATTGCAAGGGAAGTCTCGTTGGAGACAATTTAATCCTGGGAAAGTACTGCATATGAAGATGCAATTATTTAGAATAATAGAGAATATTGCAAACAAATATCTAATATTTTGACTACTTAAACTTTCATTCGCAAGGGTTGCGTCCCTTTACGGGTCATTCTGACCCTTTTTTGTCACGAAAAAAAAAATTACAGATACACCCGTACTATTCAGAAGTGAGGCATATTTCCTGTCACTGTAAAAAATGTTTATGTCACTTAAAAGGTTACCTTATGTTTGTGCTGTCGAATTTGAAGTTATTAGCCACCAAATTCCTGAAAGAAAAAAAGTCAAGCATTTCAGTATATAGGACCAGAAACTTACACGAGATAGTATGATTAAAGCAAAGAAGAAACCGCACAATTGCAGATTAGGCATTGACCATGTTGGAATCACCCACCGAGGAAAGGATCCTGAGAGTTCATTGTACGAAAAATCTCTGCGTGACAAAATTTCATCAAATCAAGAAAATTAAAAACTAAAAAGGTCGGGTAAAGAACAAAACACAAGCAAAAACAAGAATTACATGTTCTGGAGACTCGCACTTTTGTCAGGAAGAAGAGAACCAGACAAGCTGTTATTTCCAAGAAACCTGGTATATACGTCAAGCACAATAAGAAAACAATGTGCAGGAGCAGCGCTCAACTTTATCTCATACTGTAAGGGATGGTTTACTGATAACTTACAAGGAAATGAGGGAAGTCATGTTCATTAATGTCTGTGGAAGTGAACCATTTAAATTGTTGAAACTTAAATCGCTGTTGAGAGAATAAATAGTGCATGAATACATCTGTATAGACTTCTGTAAAGTTATCTATTAAACATGAAACTTACAGTATAGTTAGATTTCGCACTCGAACAATGTCACTTGGAATCGAACCAGAAACTAATGCATTTCTTATAATTCTAGGAAAAACATAAGAGATGTGATTAGCAAATTGATATATTTTTAAAAACTGCATATATTGACTTGCATGTCAGAGATAAGTCTGCCTTACAAGTCTTTTAGGTTTCTCAAGTTGACGATAAAATCAAGAGATGAACTCACATTCTGAAGATCACTTACTCGCCTATAGAATTTCATTTATAAAGTCAGTCCATATACTTGCGCAACCAGATAGAGAAAAAGTATGCAACTCACAAAGACGTCAGTGAGGTCAAATTTGAAAAACTAGCTGGTATAGGACCCTCAAAATTATTTCCTTGTAGTCTCCTGTAAAACCAAATAATATCTGCAAATGAGTATTAATAAATTATAGCTTAAAGAAAGAGCACTTTGATTAGAGGTGGCATGCTGGGAGGGTTGGGTAATGAGCCAAAGTGGGGTTCGAACTGAATCAAGCCATCTTTTGTATGCGTCAATAAGGAAGATTGGGCCTCAGTTTGGCAGCGATATGTTGGCTTCACCATGGTCTGTGGTTCTGCCTTGGATTTGAGGTGCAAGGTGAGCCACCAAAAGCGAGAGTGACACAGTCCACAACATAGTAACATGGTGTCATGTGACCAAATGCATCAGCACAAGGAAAACTGGTCAACGAACCACAAAGTGTCACATGTGAATTTCATATAGTAAATCACAAAAGCTATTTATATCATCAAACATACAAGTATACAACTATGATGACATTTAGCCATCGAATGATTATTTAATACAAAAAAGGTTTGTTGCAGAATGTTGCTGTTCAGTGTCACATAAAACCTATTCATATCCTGAAGCCTTTTTGTTTACAATAGTAGTAGATATGCCTTGTGCATCCATAGGTATGGATTCCTCCTATCATCCGATATAATGTTTGAAGAATGACATGAGGTTATTTTAGTACGCCCTATTTCAAGTCTCTTCCACGACCTGTATACACCCCGTACTTGTTCCTACTCATTCCTAAACCTCATAATAAAAAAACTTAAAGGTCTCATCTTTAACAATATTTATGAAACTTGTGTTTCTTGTCATGAAAGTGTACGTATGCTAGAATAATATCATCATCATCAAAGCATTAATTAACAAATCATATAAGAAAAACAAAACATAAGAATGAATTAATAAAAAGAGATGCTATATTTATAATACCAGAGCAGTGCGTTCACCGGAAAGGAAGGAAAGCTTCTGATGACTGAGAGCTTGGGAATACAACTGCGACAAGGAATTGGCAGCACTCGAAAAAGTCGAATACATCGTCCGATCCACTTCGTCTAAGCTACTCGCTATCGATTTCCTCTTCTTCGCCATTTTTTTATTCAATCAATCAATCGAGAATAAATATATAAATTATTATAATCAAAGGAATGAAGGAAGGAAAGGATTGTGTGGGTTGTTGGTTTAACCTATCTCTCCACGTATCCTTTTCCCCTTTCTTTTCTTTTGTGTTACAACAAATAAATTAAAAAGAGGAGACTACTAGTGAGGAAGACAGGCAGGTCACCTATAGTTAGGGTGGTTATTATGTTTTTAATTTGTATGATGAACATCGAGGGGTGGTGGCGTTGGTGAGGAGAGTGGAGGAGATAGAAGAAGACCAGATCTATAGTTTTGGTGTTTTGGTGTAAATGATATTTGGGATGGAGTATTGAAAAACATAGGCGGGTGAATGATATATTTGGGAAAAAATTTAGGCGGGTGAAAAGTTAGAAGGGAAAAATTCATCAAAAATAGTAGTCACAACAAACTTGAGTATATGATTTAGCCATATACACAATTACTTCATTTGACCATATATGAATTTTGGTCACACTCTTTAATTGTGTGATATATATTTGTCACATATGTATATATATAGTGTGACTAATTTTTCAAACTTATTTGTATCTGTCATACGTCCTAAATTATAAGTGACTAAATAATCAAAAAAAAAATTATCAGATACCTATAGTCACGAAAATATTCAAATGTGTGGCTGTAGCCTCAGATGTAATTCCGAAATGGTCACACAAGTCGGATCAAGTGTGGTTGTTTATTTTATTCTGGTACATTTAGTCACATAAAAAAGTTACTGTGTGGCCGTTCGAAAAACTGCATGTGTGACTAAATCCCATTTTTGTACTATTGCCCAAAATGTGACAAGACTCACGAGTTGGGGTAACGCTCACAAGTCGACTCAGTTGGTTTGTGTCAATTACCCTAGAGGATAATAGACTTGAATGTGGAGTTCCTGAGGCAGGATATGTTGCTTGGGATTAGCTTGATCCATTTTGAGAAAATGGTATAGTATTTATAAGGAGACCTTTAGGGGTGTGAGAATCAGTAAAGGCAATATGATGGTCCACGTGGTGTGTAAAGTAGAGTGCGTTGATTGGCTATATGCCTATATGCAACTTTCTTGTTATTATCTTAAATGGAAGTGGTGTGTATAGTATAGTGGATTGACGATTGCTATAGGCACCACGACTTATTATATATGGTAAGAACGTAATAGTCGTTTTTTAAAAGGGATGTCGCGCTCGATGAAGCAACTGATTGATGACATTATCCCGATTACACGTCTTAAATTGTCAACACTCAAAATGAAAGCCATCGGTGAATACTAAAGATGTTATGAATGTCTGAAACTTGAATTTTGCTCGAGTTCCCACGTCACGTGGGTATAAACCAAGGTTTCGTGCGTGAACCCCTAAGTGTTACACATAAATAGCAATCCGTAAATAGGTTTATATACAAACTTACAATTACTAACAACGATACAGATATATGTAGGTCTTAAAAACAAGTGTAGTACATTACAATATATAGAACCGTATATTCTGTCGGTAATCCATTCTCGTCCGTTTTTGTCAGTGTTTATCTGTTTTGTCCATTTTTTACGTTTTCGTCCGTTTTTATACATTTTCGTCCCTTTTTTACAATTTCATACGTTTTTGTCCTTTTTTACGTTTTCGTCCGTTTTTTTACGTTTTCGTCCGTTTTATACGATTTCATCCATTTTAGTCCTTCTTTTTACGTTTTTATATGTTTTCATCCGTTTTTGTCCGTTTGTATACGATCTCATCCGTATTTTTATGTTTTCATCAGTTTTTGTCAGTTATATTTTAACGTTTTTATATGTTTTCATCCATTTTAGTCTGTTTTTTTACGTTTACGTCCATTTTTCATAGGTTTTCGTCCATTTTTTATGTTCTCGTCCATTTTGATACATTTTCGTCTGATTTTAAACGTTTTCGTCCGTTTTTATAAGTTTTCGTCTGTTTTTAAACGTTTTAGTCCGTTTTAATCTATTTTTATACATTTTAGTCTTAGCTATGATGTCCATGTACAGAACCGTATATTCTGTCGGTAATCCACTTTCGTCCGTTTTTGTCAGTTTTTATTTGTTTTTGCCCGTTTTCATCCGTTTTTATACATTTTCGTCCCTTTTATACGTTTTTATACGTTTTTGTCGTTTTCGTCCGTTTTATTTACGTTTTCTTCCTTTTTTTTACGTTTTATTACGTTTTCATCCGTTTTAGTCCCTTTTTTTTTACGTTTTTATATGTTTTCATCCATTTTCGTCCGTTTGTATACGATTTTATCCGTATTTTTATGTTTTCATCAGTTTTTGTCTGTTATATTTTAACGTTTTTATACGTTTTCATCCGTTTTAGTCCGTTTTTTACGTTTACGTCCATTTTTATACGTTTTCGTCCATTTTTTACGTTTTCGTCCGTTTTGATACGTTTTCGTCTGATTTTAAACGTTTTCGTCCATTTTTATAAGTTTTCGCCCGTTTTTAAGCGTTTTAGCCTGTTTTAATCTATTTTTATACATTTTAGTCTTAGCTATGATGTCCATGTATTAGGGACTGAGTTGTGATTCAAATTCAGTCACAAACAAATTTCCCTCCAAACTTTTTTTATTGCGCAAACATATTTGTAACTGAATTTTAGTCTTAGGTATGATGTCCATGTAATAGGGACGCAGTCACTAAAAAATTTCCCTCCAAACCTTTTTATTGTGTAGACATATTTGTAACTGAAACTTAGTCTTAACTATGATCTCCATGTATTTGGGACCGAACTGTGACTATAATTCAGTCACTAACAAATTTTCCGCCAAATTTTTTTATTGCGCAAATATATTTGTAACTGAAATTTAGTCTTAGATATGATGTACATGTACTAGGGACTGAATTGTCACCCTTATTCAGTCACTAAAAAATCTGCCTCCAAATTTTTTTCCCGTACAGGCATATTAGTAACTGAAATTTAGTCTCAGATATGGGGTCACTGAATCGAGGACTGATTTTTAGTCGCCGCAATCAGTCAATAAAAGGTCAGTCCTTAAAAGTATCAGTAAATGATGTTTCAGTTACCGATGCTATGTATCAGCGACTGATATATCAGTCCCTAGAAATTCAGTCTCTGAAAGCCTGTTTTTTTGTAGTGAGTGTTAGTCAAGTGAGTGTTGATTATTGTGATCGTGTCGAGATCTTGGAGATCTCTTGAAGGCATTGAGCTTGAGTGATTGATCGTGTGGATCGTGGTTGATTGGTGCTAGCTAAGATTAGCACTTGACATCTTGCTTAGTTTCAGAAACAGGATAAGCGACGTGTACGGTTTTCTCCACCTAAAGGGAGGTTATTGACATAGTGCTTGAAACTCTCGAGTGTGGTACTCGGGGAGTGGAGTAGGGCGAAGAAGAGCTTCGTAGCCGAACCACTATAAATCCTTTGTTCCAGTTTGATCTTTCCATCTCTACTCTTTACTTTCATTACTTATTATTAGTTAGTTTAGTGTGTAGTTCATATTGGTGTTGACTGATTGCACATAAGAATCGAATCAAAGGTTTCCAATAGTAAAGTTTTTAAGAATTCTTAAAAGAATTAAAAGAACTTAAAAACCGGTAAAACTATTCAAACCCCCCTTCTAGTTTTCCACAGATGGATAAGGGGTCGTATCTTTGTAAGGAATAAGAGAGGAACGTGTGATCTCATGTGGGAAATAACCGTGGTTAAGCTACAAATCAGGAGGAATTCAATCTTTTATTTTGAGCTAATATTTTGGTGTTATCTTGTTTGAATGTTATACAAAAATAGGGGAGGGGAGGTCAAATATTTGGTTTGCAATTTAGGAATCCAAAAACGTGTGATGTCTAGGACCATAAAGGATGTATAGATTTTATTTCATCACTTAAGTTTAGGATATATATATTTAGTTTAGGTAATTAATTTTGTAAGGTATAGTTTACGTTTTATTTATTTTTAAGTGTATAACTTATAGTTTATAATGTACGGGATTTAATATAAAACTTAGGATATAATCAAATTATAGATTAAAATGTGAATACGGATTTTTGGGTTTTACAACTCTTCCCCTCTAAGAAGAAAATTTCGTCCTCGAAATTGAAATGAATGATTAAACGGAAACATACCAGATTACGAAAGGAATGAAAACAATTTTAACAAACGTTTGTTTCTCATGACTCGATCCTGACGATCCAAAATAGCCTCAGGCTCTCTCAACAGAACAAATCTGATCCAACGGATTCGAAACCACATGTGACGGATGATAACTAAGACATCTCAAATGAGATACATGAACTGAAGCATGATCTGAACATGAGATAAATACAGAGGCAATGCTAAATGGTAGGAATTTTCGCAATTCTATTCTAAAATTCTGAACGAATCAAGGAAACATACCAACGATCAACGAAGCAAATATCGAAATATTGAACGTACAAAAATGCATAAAGATAAGGGTACCCTCATCAATTCCTTAAGTTTCTGGCTACCCTCATCACTTCCAGGTTTGTTACCTCCTGGGAAAGGTGAATCATGGGGCATTGACTCAGTCTCAACCATATTTTGATCTGCTGAGCCCCCCATTGTTTCTAGTTGGCTGGGGATTCCATCACCTGCACCAAGTTCTTGAGAACCTGACACATTAGATGTTGCCATGGGTTGGGTCTTATTTATGGTACCACTAACCTGTGCTGCTTCTAAGCTAGACACAGCAGTGGTAGCCCTCATCACTCTGTTATAGACATCCTCATCTGCTACATTTGGATTATTAGAAGTTCTGGGCTGAGGAACCACAGACACCTTTCTGGTTCTCCTCATATATGTTTGTGAAATTATTGGGGTGTGTGAAGATGATGGAACACGGATGGGTGTGTGTTGGGACTCAACTGGGATTGTTGATCCTTCACTCTGATTTGTTGCATTCTAAACAATCATTGTGTCAAAAAATGGTACCTCTATCCCATTATACCCCCTACAAGCCATTCTCATGTTATTAAAAAGTTTCGAAGTAAGGCTAGGAGTTTTTAAACAGTTTTGTGGGACAGAAGTAGATTTTTGTTCTTGTTCGAAAATATTTGAATAAACCTTGGATAGATTAAAAATCTCAATGGTTATATTTAAAAAACGGTTATGACCAAATAGTACAAACGGCTACCCATAAGTACTAAGTTTTACGCTAGTAGTACAAACTTTTTGCAAAAACTTTTTCAGCAGTACTAACTCAAATTTTCGTTCAAAACAATACTGCACTCATACATTTGGAAGGGATTAAGTGTAAAGGAAGTCACTTAATCAATTTCGGTTGCATTTATCCTCTGGTTGTGTGAGAACCAATAATTTTTAGTATAAAATACTGCCTGTGATCAGATAGACTCATTAAAAAAGCCTTTTTAACAGGTTTTCCAGCTGATGGCAGGTGTTACCTCTAATACAAATGTATTAGATTCACTTTTACTCACTGTTCTCAATACCAGATGTCCTTAGACTAACACACTATCAAATGATAGAATGGTAAAGAGTGAGTCAGCTCAGTTACTATCTGACTAACTATGACCATCAATTCATGTTCAACAAAACCACCTGATAGGCATAAGTTGATTTCAAGAAAAAGATTTTGTTGATATAAATAATGCCTAAACACGTTATTAATATTTTTCGATATCTCTACGTTTTGATAATCACAAAATGTAAAATCATTAATCGGAAAATTAAGACGTAAACAAGTATTTAGTTGTAAATATCTATTTCTACAACTCAAATCACTTAAGGTATGAATGAACTAATGCTTAATGCATTATATGATCAAAGGAACATTTTCTTAAATACTAGATTTTTTATAAAATGTCAAAAACATTTTATATCTTTTAGAAAAACATTTTTGGTAATAAATAAAAAGGTTTAATTCATTATAAATTTATGAATTCAAATTTTCAACCAAAATCAGTAAAAATATTTCAGAAAAACCTTTCCCACAAAAAGACAAAACTGGGCAACGGCTAGGGAGGGGCGGCCCCCTTAATTATACTGGGCGGCCCCCTTAAAATTAAGGGGACCGCCCCCTATTTAAGGGGGCCGGCCACGCTCCAGTAGGTTCCAGCTGTCCAGTTTTTCTGCCTATAAATACCAGCCTTCCCCTGGATTTTTAATCACCTTTTGCACCCCAAACCTTTTGTTTTAAATCTTGTAAATCCTTTCTAAAAACCCTTTGATCATATTCTCTTAAACATTGGTTTTTAAGTGATCCAAGCTTCCACCATCAAAATGCAAAAGAAGAATACTCCTTCAACTAGAGAAGAAGTATTATAGCTTAATTCATATCATCATTGTTGTTGTGTAAAGTGTTGTATAGTTGTGATAAGTAGATCTTAGTGTAAGTAACTAGTTGTGTTGTAAAGAAGTAGTGAAGAAGTAGTTGTGAAGTAGTCGTGAAGTAGTCATGGAGAAGAAGTCGTGAAGCCGTCTTGAAGCAGTTGTGATTAAGTTGTGTAAAAGTTGTGTACAAGTCGTGAGATTGGTTCTAGCTACGATTAGAACTCGACATCTAGCTTTGTGTCGTTAAACCGATGTAAGCTAAAGTTGTGTAAGGTTTCTCCGCCATAAGGGAGTTTGTTGACATAGTGAAGAAAACTCTCGAGGAGTAGAGTAGGGCAAGGAAGGTGTCCTTGTAGCCGAACCACTATAAATCTCCGTGTTGTGGTTTGATCTTTCCATCTCTATCTTTCATTTCATTATATTTACTTTACTTGCATTGCTTATCTATATTTGTTTATATTTGTTCATATTGATCAAGAGTTGAATTCACATAAGATAGAATCGAAGTTGTAAAAAGTAAACAAAAGTTTTCATAAATTAAAAAGACGTAAAACTATTCAACCCCCCTTCTAGTTTTCCACAGATTTTAAAGAACCTCACAACTTAGGTTTAAAAACCTTATCAAGTAATTCCCAAATCCTCTCTATCATGAATCCATCTTGGAATAACAACATTACCAACATTCCAACACTTTAGCTTCTCACACAGCATCAATACCAATCATATTGTTTGCTTAACCTGCAAATGTTAGTCCAAAACCAAAAAAACACAATGCAAAGCATTTTCTATTTAATAGTATCAATTTTGACTAACAGTTTTAACTTAGCAGTACACTCAACTGTCTAATAGTATTAACATATAACAGCTTTAAAATTCTAACTCCTCTAGCTCCTCCCCCAAAGGCAACATATCCTCCATCAAATTCCTTGAAATCTAAGAGATAAACATGTTCCCAGTCATGTGCCTGGAACATCTACTATCAACATATCCTTCTTCTTCTTCTTCTTCTTCTTCTTATGGATGTTCCTGCACATAAAAATAAGGAAATTAGATTGCTTTGGGGACCCAAGCCATCATTGACTTGGATCTGCCTCGTACGTCAATATAGTTATGTTTCTTCATTACTATCAGGTTTGGTAGGTCTCCAAACCCCACATGCTAAGGCCTTAACAACATTAGCCCCATTTTCCCTAACAACATTTACCACATGAGAATTTAGCCTAGCAGTATTAACTCTTTGGCTAAATTTCCTATTTGTTAATGCTGTTTTATTTTAAGGGCCTTTTAACAGTTTTTTGTCTTGGTTTATAAAAACTTGGTGTTGGTTTAGCACTATTAACTGTTGATTTGGGGTAAGCAGTATTAACAGTTCTAGGAGTATTAAATGGTCTAATTCCAGACTTCATCAAAACTGCCTTTGGAGCCAAATTTCTGTTAACACTAGGGTGAGCATTTTTAGAAAGACAGTTGTGATTCACCCTTGCATTAGCATTCCCAGTTGCCCTTTTATTCCCATTTACCATCCTTCCCCCTTGATGGTAATTGCAATAAGCCTGCAAATGGTCAAACCTACCAAAAACAAAACAGGCTTTATTGTACATCACAAAATCACTTCCTAGTTGTTTGGACTTCAGATTATTCCAATTTCTCTGGTTACCCCTAGGACTTTGTGACCTATACATCTCTGCATATTTAACTTGCTTCCTAACTGGTTTTTCAACTTCTATTTTTGTAGTAGTAGGAACAATAGTTTTCTTTTCTTTCTTAACCTCTGGCAAATTTTCCTTAATCAATGAGGTATCAGTAGCACTCTTAAAAGATTCCTTAACCTCTTCTGGCTTATCTATACTAGTACTCTCACTGGCCTTAGGTCCATATTCAAAATTAGGCTCTTGAAATTCCTCCATACAAGTATGTGACAGATCAATATCTGGGGGTGGAAATACCCCTCTATAGGGAGGGGGAACAGACTTGTATCCTAAACTAGATTTAGCTTTTGTAGAATAATAGATATCATAACAAAATGATAGATTTAGTGATTGGCCGATTAGAAAAGGTTAGAGAGAGAAAGTGGAGATGTTCTAGTGAGAGAAAGTGAAATGTATTAGCTTGAAGTGTAAGAACATCCAACCCTCTCCCTAGGTGGAGAGGGGTATTTATACATACTAACATAAGTTGCCGCGAAAGGGCTGTGGAGTGAGCTGACAGTGGGTAAAGACCCGACCCACTCCACGAATACGATAATAATTAATAATACTAATAATACTGATAATACTACGAGCTATATAAATGCTAAATAGATACTCGGGGTGACCGAGTCTACACATGAATATTTATATTCCTAACAATCTCCCCCTAAGGGAGGTCACCCCGGAAATAGTATTTTGAATTCTAGCATTCTATTCTCTAAACTTGACTTCATATCTCGTAGTCTTTGATTCTTCAATGTCATTGATCATTGTGCCTTCAGCAGGGAATCGTTGATGACTGATTGTTTGTTTTGGATGATCTTTGAGTATTCTTCGAGGTTATCATCCAATATATGTCTTCATGTCATCTTGCAGCATCATCTTCATGTGATGTTGTAATCTTTGACTCTTCTTTGATATCATCAGCCACAGAAAATATCTGAGCTCATCCATTGTAGTGATATTGCCTTCATGTGATTAGTTGTGACCGTTGGACTCGCATGCTCACACTTTTCTGGATCATGATAGATATCATCAGAGGTGTAGAAGCTGTGTTGTAGGTCTTTTAGCTATCATGATGTCTTTGATAATGACTTATGAGTGTGAGCATGGAGTGTGGATTGACACATCTCTGCTGGAATCAGGTACCAGCATCACCATCTTTATATGAATCTGAAATAAAACAGTTAGCAATAAAGTTGGGGAACGAATATGGCTTTGTCATTTGCCCGGTGTGGTTGGATTAACCGTCGGTTCCGTGAGGACCGACCTGTGATCAGGTAGAATCCCCTTTAAAGAAGATTCTCCTTGACAGGAATTTCCAGCTTGCAGTAATGAGTCTTCTAACAAATTAATGTCAGAATCATCATACTAAGCATGTTCTTATACCGGAACGTCTCAAAGTAGACAGCACGGCAGAGTGTATCAGTGAATTAAATACCCACTGATTGACGAGAAATTGATTAGAAAAATCACTCGCGTGTCACTGGATAAACATTTTATGCAACACGATGATGGTTTTATAATTTGAATCACATTTCTGTCAAAAATACTTTTGTTTGAAAATTTTCACAATCAATGTGCTAGAAACTTTGTTGGTGAGCACATTGAAAGGTTTTCATAAGGTATCCGTCAATCCATTTCCTGGAAAAAGTTTGATTCAGATTTGAATCGCCCCATCGTTTCTTTCCAGTTGTTACATGCTTGATCCATGACGGATCTCACATGTCACCCACCAAGAGCTTGTTTGATGTTGGCTCTAGAAGGATTTCCATTTTCATTGTGAATACTTTACGTATCACTCGGATGTTTTGGCAATACCACGAGGATAATGCGTAGGACTCTTCATATATGTTTTCTTGCTTTTCATGGTGTATGAAACAACAAGAATATTGGAAGTGTGTCCTAATGAGATTTATTGATGATCTCTTGGATCTAGACTCAATAGTGCGTTTTGATTTAGTGTACGGAGGCTGGAGAGGACTGTCAGCTTTTCAATATCATCTAACTCGAAGTGAGATAGACGATAGAGATGTATTGATCTCCGTGACAAGTGAAACAAGAGTCCTTTGAGGGACCTTGAGTGGCTAGGGAGGGTTGTGCAGCGTATCACTGGGTCCATGATACTTTGTCTTCAATGTCAGCAATCAACTTAGTGATTCTGACAGCATATGTATTGACCCGATTTCTGCCTAAAGTGTAAGGAGGGATTCTTTCTTTTCACCCTTTATCTTTACATTTCTTTTTCATTCTCCAACCCCTTCAGCGCTTACAGTGACTTCATAACTAGTACCTTGTTGGGTTTATTCCAGTACTAGCTCCATCTCAGTCGGCACACTTCCCTTATTCTCACTTGTCTCCTTTTTTAATCATACCTAAGGACTTCTACACTAACTAGTGGATTGTCCCTGGGTAGATCCCTCCGGTTCTGGCGGGATCGTGGGAACATATACCTAACCTTACCATCCTTATAACTCCAACACGTTAAATAAAGTTGTTAGTCTTTGGTGTTCTTCCACAATTGCCATCATAAATCATCCGCTCCCCCTCAATATGTGCATCGATATACGAAAAGGTTTAGCACATATGGGAGAGCCTACACTTGAGTTAGAAAAAACACATTTTTTATCAGAATTTCATATTTAAATCACATTCTCTCCCACGATAAAAAATTTCAAAGCACTTGAGATTTGTGATCCCAATTGATTTAAATAAGTTAGAAATTATGGGAGAAAATGTGGTCCGGTTTAATATATTCTGACATTAAAGGTGTACAGTGCTCCCCCTCAAACCAAGAGGGAGGTAAAGTTAGCATACACACATCACATATTGATTACTACTATATCAGTGCAAAGTTTATGATATTACATGATTACATAACCCCAAAAGAAGACAAATCATTACAGAGAAGATAAATTCATTTGGTTCACTATAGAAGTCGGTAATCTCCTTCTCGAATTCTGCCACCAACAAAGCTTTCCAGGTTGCGGAAGATCCTTCGTGTCTTTAGCCTTCTCTCAATAGCTCGTATGAACTCTTCACTCATAAGCACATCCTTTTCGGTCCAGAACTGAGTGTTCAATCCTGGATTATGTGGGTTGATCTTGACTTCTTTCACTCGATAATCCAAGGCTTCATCAATCTGTCTCAGAGTTCCATCGCTAAACTTATGAGTCTCATTGAACCGCATGATCATCGGAATCCCATATTTTTCTGTAAACTTGACTGCTCTTGGAGATTCGATGACTTTGTAGTCGTGCGTGAACTCCAATCCCTTGGCTTCCCATTTAGGTTTGGTGAGATTGAGTTGAGTCTGATAACTCTCAATCCCGAGCTGAAAATCACTTACTCGTTGTCTGATAACGAGACCCTTGATCCCTAAATTGACCGCTGCCGAGAGAGTTTTCTTGTCACGAGGATGAAGATGGTCCAAATGTCCTTGAAGATTTACCAAGTAGAGATCCTCGAAGTCCCTCGGAAATAGGTGCTTGAAGTCACTTTCAGCTATAACATGTTCATTCAGATCCGCCCGGCGAAGCACTATTTTCTTTAGATAGTCATACCCATACATGAATTGGGTCTCAACTTTGACAACACTCAGGATCCTCATATGAGAATGTACTCCCCGACGACTACCTTCTGCTGAATGTCTTTCGATGTAGAATCGTTTATTGTGGAACCACCAATGAGTGATACCATAAGATGCAGCAACATCATACTTGTGTTCTTCATCTGACCACATCTGATCTGGCACCATTTGTTCCAAGCCAACATCTAGATAGAAAGCTGCCTTCATCTTGGTTATAGACAGTGCCCGTCTCTCACCCTTATCACCGAAATGAAGATAATCCAGATCTTTATTAAAGAAAAAATCAGCTTGAATAGTAACTTGACCTGGTGGACCACCAATGGGGAGAGGTCTGCTGACATTGTAAGTGAGAATCCGGTTATCCACTTGATCTGTCAAGAGCTGGTGAAATTCTTCCATCTGATATTGAAGACGATGCACATCAGGATGGAAGACTTTGACTATTTCATAAGCTTGACCTTCCAGATCTTGAGGAGTGAGAGTCGTGATTCCTTTCTTCTTGTAGAACCAAGCAATAAAGGAACCCATATCCCCCGTTTGCGCCAGTAGTGAGTTGTCAGGAGGAGTTTCATGGTGAGATGCTATCACAGCTGCCCAGTTGTTATCGGGAAAAATTGCATCTGATGACGGCACAGACCAAGCTGGTTCTGGAATGGGTGCTCGTTCTTCATCGATCAAAGGCTTCAACCACGTTTCCATTACTTCCCTTATGGGAGGGTTCCTAGCAGACCCTGAAGCTTCTGATGTGTCATTCCTTGAGAATTCCCTCCACCACTCTTGGGCAGGATTTACCTTTGGGATATTGGCATTTGCTGTGTCTTCTTCATCGTCAGAGTAAGAATCTTGAGCTTCTACAACTGATTCCTCATGCACGACAAACTCCTCAGGAATTGATGTGAAGGAAGGCTTGAATCTAGTATCCACCGTAGTCCATGCAGCATATCCAGCAGATGAAGCTTTCTTTGACGTGCTGGGACCAGAAGACTGTTGTGACTGATCCTTTTCTGTGGATGATGTCAAAGGATGGGGCTGTTGTTGAGATTGGGAAGATTCGGAAGTTCTGGAAAAACAGCTGCTCCAGATGCCCCAGATGGTGGAGGAGGATGTGGCGGAGACTCGGGTGGTGTATCAGGTTTATCTTGTCTCTGCTTTTTCCTTTTTCGGGTTTCAGCCAGTTCTTTCATGAGCTGATCAGTGTTATCTTGGTCCATAGATTTTTCCAATGCTTCGTATAGCTTTTTGTGATCTTCATGACTTTTGTCTTGATTTGTCTCGAACATTCGCTGATGTAGAATTTCCTTCATGTCAACTGTGGGAAGGTCTCTGAATCGAGCTCTCATTGGTGCTTCCATTGCCCATTTTACTGCTTCATTAGCATGTTCATCAACCGCAAGAATTACTTTATGCTCAATGTTAAGATCCTCCAACTTTGACAACCTACGCCCGTAATTAGTTACCACTTGTGGCAGATTTAGACATTCCAGATCAGAAATTCGCTTGAGAGCCGTATTCAGCTATGATTCTAAGTTGGTGAGGGTTGATTGAGATGGTGAGATTGGTATAGATGTTGTGACGGTTGCAGTTGTGGTTGCTTCAGGTGCGGAGACAACAATAGTTGGAGTTGTCGTGGGTATGGGAATTGTCATTGTTCCGAGTGCAGATGTGTCTTGTTCAATAGGGACCGTAACCATTGATATAACCTCCTTTTCTTCATTTAACTTTCCAGGCTCAGCATCAGCATCATCATTTTTGTCATTGAGGAACGATCACCAAAAGTGGGGTTGTGATCAAAGGTTTTGAGATATGACAGAGTCCCTGTAGACCCTGCTGGTTCTTCCAAGTGTGTCGGGTCATCGACTTTCATCTTTATATTTTCTTGAACACTAGGGTATGCTGAAGCTACAAACTCATCATGTACTGAGTCTTGTGGAGGATCCGCTGTGACTTCCTTTACTGGGATTTGAATCTCCTTTTCAACATTGACGGGCTCAGATTCGACATCATCTTGAGTTTGTGCAGTCTTCATCTCTGCATCCTTTTCCACCGTTGCAAGCTCGTCAGATTCTGTGTCACTGGAGTTTGGATTGAATTCTAGACTTGGGGAGTTCACTTTTGCAGTTTCAAAAGATTCGACTGCTTTGGAAGATTCTGGTTCACGTTTCTTAAGAATGAATTGTGTGGTAGTTGATTTGGATGTTGGTGAGGAGATATCTAGAAGTGTTTGAGCTGCTTGTTCAGCTGTGGCAACCCCCTTTCCTTTTCCTTGCACCACTGGCATTGGTTCACTTCTTCCTGAGTCTGATTCTCTGAGGACCACGCCTTTAGTAGTGCGACCCAATGCTTCTACGTGTTCTTGTGAACTGAGTTCCAAAGCCTTTAGGAGGTCAACCTCCTCCTCATCTCTAAGAGTTGATTCAGATTTCAAAGTGTCTTCATCTTTAGTTTGTTTTTCTAATTTCTTTCTTTTGGACCCTGATTTCTTACCTGAAACATTCCCTTTGGATTTCTTAGTTTTCTTAGATACTGTCTTTGTTGGGGATACATCCTTTCTTTTCTTCGATTTTGGTTTGCTTTCCTTGGGTGCAGGAGAACTAGCAACACCACCCAGCTTATCTGAGAGGTACTTTTGATATGCTGCCAATTTGCTCAGATATTCTGGGTAATAGGGAGCATTTTGAATATTATCTGAGAGCAATACTTCAGCTATGCTCATCCCAAAGACCTCCTACTTTGTTCCTTTGGCAGAGAACTTAAGATTTCCCAGAACATGTTCCTCTGATGGCAAGTGGAGGGGTGAGTCTGATCTAGGATGAAACCTGTACTGACTTTGAAGGTGGTGAATTATTCTCTTTGTGATTCTGATGCTTGGAATCACCATTTTGTTGACAGATTTCTTACTATCTTGGTTCAAACCTAGTTTCATCTTGTCTTCAATGAACGTGTGAATATAGTGAGTAAATTCCTCCCAAATTCGTTCAGCAAAATCGATGTTCGCCCTTTTTACGATTCCCCATAAGATTTGTAACACTGGGGCCCTTGGTCTTTCAAATCCCGAAATCTTTCCAGTAAGACACACGTTGATGATGGTAGTAATTTCCCTCCATGGTTGAAACATGTCGTTTGTGATCACAAATGACAGCTTGTTGACTGTTGTTGGATACACCAAGTCATTTACGAAATTGATAAGATCCTCGGTTGGCGGTGGTGGAATGAATGGTTCGTTCATAATGACTAGTGAGACTTGAAGTGCTTCTCTGAGAGTGTCTTTAGTGAGTTCATACCACTGTTCATCTAGCTGACAACGGTAGCAACCGGTATCTCTGTTAAGGCTAACTGTGTTCCAGAATTGCTGAATGTATATGGAGGGTATAGTTGAACTGGCTGTAAATGCATTGAAGAAAGAAGTTTCCTTCAGTATGTCCACTGCTATTTTGTATATAGGATTTGGTTGAGTCTTTTCCATATCTATATAACAGTTGCTCCTTCTAATAGGAACCCATCTGTCATGTGGTAGGATTTGTTCGTCTGAACGAACGGGAGGTGGGACCACAGGAGCTTGTACAGCAGAACCGGTGACATTAGTGTCAGCCATTAACTCTGCACACACATTCACAGGGCAGCAAACATATAGATGCAATGTTAGTCACGAGCCAATGCTCGAGGTTAGCTCACAGTATGGAAGCAGGATGCACACATTGTATCATAGTTAGTCACCGATTGAATGATGATTTATCAAGTGAAAGCTCATAGTATACAACATGTAAGAATAGACATTAGACACGATCATGAACTTGAATGAGACATAACCACACAAAACCAAATCGCAACAGTCAAGTCGCAATTAATTTGAGGATCAAATCGCAAAGAGCACATGTAAGATCTAACCTTTTGATTGTGTGGATCTATTCGGGTGGTCTTGGATCTTGAAAGATCAAGAAACCCATTGTTCAGAGTTAGAGAGATGAGATGAAGTAGAGAGAGAGAGGGAGACTCTTGAGAGAAAACCTGGAAAATATTAGATTAGTGTGTGTGTTGTTACAAGAGTTCCACCCTTCCCATGTGTGGGAAGGGGCTTTTATACTAGCTACATATTGTGCCCCTAGTGGGCTGTGGAGTGGGCTGACAGTGGGTAAAGACCCGACCCACTCCACAAATATAGATACGACTAATCTAATAAAACTAATAATACTAATAGTACTAATAATAATAATAAGCCTACGAGCTACTTAAATGCTAAATAGATACTCGGGGTGACCGAACCTTCATCTGAATATTTATATTCCTGCTTATTTTGCACAAATTGATTATTATGACACATATGATTTTGACCTTTTTGTGCAGACGATGTAATCACCCGCTTTTCTGAGTGAGTCAGTGGTCAACATCAATCATCCATCCACCAACAAATCTTCCGCAAATGTAGTTGATCCCCACTTGGCGAGACCAAAATAGATGAATGGTGGTGGTGGTGGTGAAGGTGTTGTTGTTGTTGTTGCCGACGTTGTTGCTGTGGTGAATTCTGAGCCAATCAATAGAGTTTGAACGTCTGATCAAATGGTTAGAATGGGAACTGGCACATTCATTTTGGCTATGGAATCTGCATAAGAATATCAACACAGATATACATACATACAGACACACTATTCCTTAATAGCTACCCTTCAGCAGCTTGCCACATTATAATACCAAATTCATTTAATCAAAACACAGTTAGGAAATACGTCAAACTACTATCTAGCATGAAGAGCAAACAGCAATCATGAACATGGCAATTCAATCATATTTCATCATTCAATTTAGGATCTTAGGAACAAGATTCTAACACGATAGATATATACCTAAGGATATCCTGAGAACATATGCACTATTTCAACAACAATTATGCAGCAATCGACTAACAGAAGTCAGACAACATTTGAAACTCATTCATTCAGATCATACAAATGTCATCGGAGTATTCAAGAACATCAAACACAACTGGTTTTCTTACTTCTTTTAGGTTCTGAGTTTTGATGTATCTAGGGGATTAAACGAGGATACCAAAGTAACACAAATGACGCACAACAACAACAGGTTCACGTGGATACCAAAGTAATACAAATGTGTACACCAAGGACGCAAAACAGGTTCACGTGATCGAGCGTAATCATTTATTCCGGTGTTGATAACCATAGAGATGATCAGTGGTTCAACTTGTTACCTTGGTATTTAAGTTTCACTGTTACGTCATGGGCTGATTAATCGTAACCATCAGGGGAGAGAGAATGTGTACATCAAGGACGCACAACAGGTTCACGTGATCAGGGCTTAATATCCAAGGATGGATACATACTATAGATGATCAGTGGTTCAACTTGTTACTTTGGTGTTATACTCAAGACTGAAGAAGGTCGAGTCGTCAGTCTACTCTACATTCTCTGTTGGGTGTTATCATCTCATGTGTATGCTGCGGGCTGATGGGTTATATATAAGGTTACTGGAAGGCATTTGGTGAGATGAAGATGATTGGTATTCTGTTCCTCCACATTGGGTAATCTTGAAGAAGGTCGAGTCTACAGTCTTCTCTACATTCTTTATCGTTTTGCAATGGACAAATCGCCACTTTTCTTGAAATTTTGGCAGCATGCCCTTTCCTTTTGTTAGATAATATGTTATGAGTAGACAAAAGGCTACATTCATGAGGACACAAATCGCCACAAGTATGTTAGACACAAGTCGCTACTTTATCACATCGCTTGACCAGTCAAACTCACTTTTCCGGAAAAACCAGATCTGAGTTTTCTCTTTCATCAAAACGCCACTAAGAACATTTTTTCACCACTAAAGAGCAGCAGCTTTTGACAAAAAAAGATGCAACCACGAACTCAAGTTGTGATGATAATAATTCATACCTCAACCCGTAATGTGAATCACACCACAAACACGACCAACAACAAGATATGTTAGTGACTCAAACCATATACAATCAAATCCCAAACACAGATTTATGTATACAATGCTAACACCGAACAGTTAAGGCCCAAGATTTGAGTGGGTAACATATTAACAAAGAAAATGGTTTGACCAACATTAACATGACATAGAACATAACAGTTATGATGAACGTGGTTTGACCAACAACAAGATATGTAAGTAACAGAATAGTATAGACCACAAATCCAATACAATAAAGGTCCAAGCTCAAATAAGTATGATAGGGCCCACAATGAGAGTCAACAACACATGACCCAAATGAAATGATTCGAACAAGATACATGAAAAAAACTGTTTAAGCACAATGATTCGAAAAAAAAAATGAAACCGACACACAATCAAACCGAACCTAACCATGGCTCTTGATACCAATTGTAAGATCTAACCTTTTGATTGTGTGGATCTATTCGGGTGGTCTTGGATCTTGAAAGATCAAGAAACCCATTGTTTAGAGTTAGAGAGATGAGATGAAGTAGAGAGAGAGAGGGAGACTCTTGAGAGAAAACCTGGAAAATATTAGATTAGTGTGTGTGTTGTTACAAGAGTTCCACCCTTCCCATGTGTGAGACGGGGCTTTTATACTAGCTACATATTGTGCCCCTAGTGGGCTGTGGAGTGAGCTGACTGTGGGTAAAGATCCGACCCACTCCACAAATATAAATACGACTAATCTAATAAAACTAATAATACTAATACTAATAATAATAATAATAATAAGCCTACGAGCTACTTAAATGCTAAATAGATACTCGGGGTGACCGAACCTTCATCTGAATATTTATATTCCTAACAGCACAAATCGCAACAATCAAGACTAACATCAAATTGCAACACATATAGCAATAGTCTAATCGCAAGCATTCAGGTAATCAAATCGCAGTATTGCTTATTCAAATCGCAACCATGTGGGAGCAAATCGCAACACATGTGGTCCCACAATTTGATTATAAAATGATGTCTAGATCAAATCGCAGACCTTGCGATTTGACCTCAATATTATAATCAAATCGCAGTCCTGACACATATGAGCCAAATTGCAGAAAGTAGAATATTCCAACATGTTCAAATTGCAGATATTGAGACAATCAAATCGCAACTTGAGATAATCAAATCGCAACCTAGCAAAAGTATTCAAATCACAACAGACATAGGCAGATCAAATCGATATCAGCAGACTTTTAACAGCCAAATCACAACTTAATTTAATAGTCAAATCGTAATCAAGAACGAGTCACCAAATCGCAACCAAGAACAATTTGGGCAAATCGCAACCAGGTATACACTGTACCCATAAAGCGTTAACCATCATGATTCAATCCCAACAAATCCTAACAGATAAATCGCAAGCAGTCACAACCCTTTAAAGCACACTAAATCTCACAGTCACAACACATAACATAGAGTATCACCATAAATCGCATACAAGTATCTTTCCTCTAATCGTAATCAAGAAAAAACTGGCAAATCGCAACCAAGAATGTTTAGCCCAAAAAATCAACCAAAGGCACAACTTTATAACTGTTATCCTAGAATCATCAAATTCACTCTTAAGCAAACACTTAGACATCAAGTCGTGCATGGGAAACATAGAATCAACACCGCATTCACACACCTAACTAGCGACACACAACTATTGTAGTTCCAAACAATTCATTCCTAGTAGATACGGCTCCTAAACCCAAAAACGGAATATCCAGCCAATACCATTTACAAACTAGAACCAAGGCACAATTTTATCCAGAGAGAATAAAGACTCACGCATGATTTTGACTTTTTGAGTCAACTTTCATTCAAAAAAATAAGAACAAAATTATAGATGGTATGGGGGGCAAATCAGCATTAAAACATAACACCTACACATGATATTAAGCATTTCCCACTCAACAAAAGACAAAAATATGCACTCACCAAGATCTTATTCATGAATCGACGGGACTACCTAGGAACCAATAGAGATAGATTAGAGTCGATCATTGTTAATTATGTTAACCTACTGAGTTGATCAAAACTTAATTGATACCTAGGCAAGATTCCACTTGATAAAGAAAAAAAATCAGGAAAATCGCACGTTGAGGGGAAGATGAACAGTGAACGTTGACCAAGGTTTGACTGAGTATGCGATTATGACTTGATCAAATCGTACGTGGGCCTATTTATACCTAGGGTACATTTTTCTATTATTTGAAGGTTAGGTCCCTATCTTTTCTAAGTTGTTTACTTAACTTTTGACAAAGGCATTATTGTTCCTCTAATTTAAGTACACCTAGGAGACCATTAGCATACAAAATTAGCATACAAAATTAGCACTCTAAGACCTTTTCAGACTGAAACCCTGGTTGTCATACTCTCCCCCTCAATCAATGACCTGATTACAAATCAGAATGCTGAGTCGTTGATTGAGTATGCAAAATTTATGAAAGCACAAGTCCGATTGATTATCTAATAACCTTAGATCAACATGTGACACAATATACTTTTCTGAAGAATCATAGACGGAAAAGTATTTGTGGTTGTAAAGAAGATTTCTCTTCTTATACGAAAAGTGATGCACTGAAATGTACATCAAGTCGGGAAAAACATGGATATAAAGTAATCCATGCCTGGGTGAACTTCACCCAGTGTGAGGAACAAGCTTCTTTTTGGCGACGTGCTTTCCCCATTTTGAAACGTGGGTTGCTATCTAAAGTAATAGCAAGCCATTCAGACATGTTTTAATTATTCAACTTAACTTCTGTTCGAGCTTTATTTAAGGTCCCGTGTCATTATTGAATGACATTTCTAGGGCCGTAAATGTTATCGATAACCAGAAGACATGTCTAGAGAGACTGTTTTTGGTATTTTTGTGCTTTTTCAGATTTTTATGGATTATTATTATTTTATATCTATCTATTTACACATTATATATATATTAGATTCTATTCTATATTTAAAATTAAAGTATATACAAAGGATACATGAAGAATAACAACATATATTCTTCCCAACATATGCTGTTGAAGGACGAGTTCTGAACTGAGTAGATCAGAAATCAATATGCACGAACATCACTGTTGTGTTTTCTGAACCCCCAAATCAGGAGATGTCAGTCCAATTGGCCGCCACACCATGAGTTTTCCTTTGATGGAAATAGTAGATGTTTCTGCATTTAGGTAACGATTCCCTGCACTAACACGACGATATTGCTCACATTTATAAGGCTTAGTGACAATGGTATCCTGCCTTTTTGGATTTTCACAATCATTCTTGGAAGATCTTTCTGTATCAGTAGGTATCCACTTAAGACCAACTTTCTTAAAAATTCTACCTGTTGGTAACCACCTAAGGTAAGATCTTAAAGTGTTAGATTTCTTATACGCCTTAGAATGCTTATTGGAAGAATTTTCTTGTCTTACAACAATCTGACCACTAGGTTTCTGAGGGTGCTTCTTTGGTCCTACGGGCCTGTTGTGGTTTCTGGTCTTAGGGGAGTGCATCTTAACATGAGCATCTACTTCCATAGCCTTTGACTTATGAGGCTAAGCCTTAGAATGACTAGTAACTAACTGAACATTTTGTCTAGTTTGTGAAGTCTCTGGTTTTGACAAAACTTGTTTTACATCAACTTGGGCTGCACACCTTAGGTTAGATGGTTTGGATCATTCAGACTTAAACGCACTTGGTTGTCTAACCATTGTTCTGTTTCTAAGAGGTTGTGAAACTGGTGTTCCCAAGATTGATGGTTTTGCAAACTTAGTGTTCACACTATTTTCAGTTAATTTCCTCAATTCGTTCTTAAGGGTGGTGATTGTGAAACATTTTTCTTGAACTTGAGCCTTGAATGCATCAATTTTATCTATCAAAGAGGTCATCTGTTCTACACACTTAGACTTCATTTCTTTGATATTATCTATCTGGTTTTTACATTGCAATTTTAAAGACTCATTTTCAGTGATTAATTCAGCCACTTTCTTATCACGTTTAGCCTTTACTTCAGGGCACATGTCACACATCTCAGCCAGACTATTTTTCCGATTTTTGATCATCAAGTTTTTGGCCTCTAGCTGAGCTTTCAAATTGTTTATTATAAAAAATTCACAGAATTCAAGATATTCCGGATTTTTACATGTTAGGTTAGTTTGAAGACTTTCTTCCTTTTGTTGCATTGAAATTTCAAGATCAATGCAACGTTTTTCAAGTCGTAAAAGTCTGTTTGAAAGTTCATTAAAAACTTCCTTTTTAACCATGTCATTTGATTTGAAAAGCTCAGCCATAGGCAAATACTGTGACACATCAACATGTTCAGCATCCTGAACAATTTCTCCCTTCATATGACACGTATTTGTTGAATCAGAGGTGATATTGCTATCAGTCTTTTCCATCAGATAGGTATCATATGTAGGTTTCATTGGATCAGTATGTTGTGGTTCATTAGAAAGGTCATTATCTTGATCAGACTGATGTACCTTAGGAGACTGTACTTGGTAGTTTTCTGGTTCGTAAGCTGTATCCTCACACCTCATGACATTAGCTCCAGTGCTGTTACTGTCATCATACTTGTCTGACTTTGTTCCATTTCCCATCTGTTTAGTCCTTTCTTCAATGAATCCCTTAACATTACTCATCAGGTGTAGTAATGTTTTTCTGAACATATCAACCTCAGTTCCAGTATAGTTAGCAAAACACCCTTTTGTCATTTGACTGTCATACTCATAGTCCTCAGTGTATTGCGAATCAATGAACACCAGGAGTTGGTTGTTGATCACATGGAAAGCAACTATGGATCTACCTTCGGAAAACTCTTCTTTGTCAAGTTGTTGTTCAAGTTGATTTAAGTATAAGGTCATTTTGACTGTGATGTCCTGAACATCTTGACCAAAAAGTGTTGCGAAGGCTCGTTTTTAACCTCCTAAGTACCCATGTTGTTCAAACAAACTTTTGAGATGGGAGTGAAGCAGTCGAAAACATTCAATTCGACTTTCCTTTTCATTAATCAACATTAGTGGCTGAGGGCATTCTTTCTCGTGAGAATTCGACCATGACAATTCCATGTTAGCATTATCAGAATTATACACATTTTTTTGTTGTACGGGATTGGAAGTTACATGTTTGTCACTTGTGTCGTATAGCTTGAGTACCTTAGATATGAAAGTATCTGATTGGTTAGACATAGTGAAAACGTGCACGGGATTTTACAAGTCTATGATTTAAACCGAGAAATCGTTTCTTTCGCAGAGTTTTACAAAATCAGGAAGAAACCGTGAGATAATGATAACTTGGAAGTGTGTTATGATAATTGTTGGATCAGTACGATGATTAATGATTAAGTGTAAAATGTAATGATTGTTTGCTGGAATAGGTGAATTGTTGTTAGTTTAGGTAAGGTTATGTTGTGATTGAGTGTGTGTAATGACTTGATTACAAAATAATGAGTACACTAGGGCAAATCTCAATGAGAAATCAGGTCAAATCACAACCTTGTGTGATTCAACACTCAAATCACAGTGGTGAAATCTCAAGTCGAAACCTTCAAATCGCAGGACTTAAATCACAACCCAGAAATGCTCAAATCGCAGAAGAACCAAATCGCAGTCAACTCAAATCGCAAGAAGCAAATCGCAACTCACTATAGGACAAAACTGTCAAATCGCAAGTCACAAACTGACAAAAACGTCACTGTCTTGTGATTTTGTCTTCGTTCCGCTTTTGGGCAAAACTCCAAATCGCAAGATTAAACTATGCCAAATCGCAACTAGTTAATTCCTTACCCTACTCAAATCGCAGCCAAGAAACTCTCACCGAGAGTCAAATCGCAGAGAAGAAATACCTAACTTTTTCACCCAAAACCACCTAAAAATCATCCTTTTGACCGTTTTTACTTGGTTTCTTTTGCACAACTTCATCCCAGAAGGTTGTAGCAACTGTACAAACACAATCTTTAACACTCCAAACATGAGAATCAAAGAACACTAAGAATAAGCCTACAAACATTCAAAAACCAATATTTTGATCAAACTTTAACCAAGAAAACGCACACACAATCAAACTAATCAAACCATGATCTCTGATACCAATTGTAGAATAATATATATCATAACACAATGATAGATTTAGTGATTGGCCGATTAGAAGAGGTTAGAGAGAGAAAGTGAAGATTTTCTAGTGAGAGAAAGTGAAATGTATTAGCTTGAAGTGTAAGAACATCCAACCCTCTCCCTAGGTGGAGAGGGGTATTTATACATACTAACATAAGTTACCCCGAGAGGGCTGTGGAGTGAGCTGACAGTGGGTAGAGACCCGACCCACTCCACGAATACGATAATAACTAATAATACTAATAATACTGATAATACTACGAGCTATATAAATGCTAAATAGATACTCGGGGTTTCCGAGCCTTCACATGAATATTTATATTCCTAACAGCTTTGTTAACAAGCTGACATTCTATAATCTTGTTAACCCCTTTAGATGCATATTCAAGAGTGTCTGCACTTATCTGTATGTTGTTGCTTAATCTTGTCAAGTTCATATTTAAGCAAACTAATCTTAGCATCTTTGTATGAGATGTATCTTTTAAGCACAACAATGTCCTCAGTAAAGACAGTCTCATTTTTCTTGTAAACTACTAGTTGTTCCTCTACAACAGCTAAACCTCTTTTATAATTTGCAAGATTAAACTCAGATTAGTTAAGCTCTATTCTTAAGTTATCATATTGAGTTTTAAGAGATTCATAGATTTTCAGACAACCTTTTGAGCAAGTATTATTTGTGTATACCTCCGAGTCTGAAAATGCCATGAGTGCCAAGTTGGTAGAAGGCTCCTCTTCTGTGTGAATAGGAAATTATTCAGAGTAGTTTCTTCTTGAATAAAAGTTTCAGAACCTAAGCTTTGATACCACTTGTGAGTCCTAAACACAGATCTTGCTTGAGCTTGTTAGAAACTTTATTGTATATCAAAGAGTATGCGAAATCTACTCTTTGACAATTAGAAGAATATTGACAATGTGTTAAACAATGAAACAGTAATGCAAGAACAGTATAACACCAGGGTTAACCTTGAATCTTATCAAAGTATACATATTCTAGAGATATATGAGATTCGTGATCTTAGATGTCTCAAACACCTTAACCTAGGACCTCCTTTTATAGGCACAAGGAGTCCTTTACAAGATAACTACAAATATACAATATTCGTATCATTATAAACATATGAGATATACACTAAATATCTTCCATACTTATCACATTACATGTCTTCATCTCTAGCAGTACCATCTTCTATCAGCGGACTTCAGCAGTACTAATATTTACACTAGAAGTACTAACTCAGTTAGTACTGTTAGTGTTAATCTTCAACTGTTCAATCTCTGAGCTTGGCAGTACAAACTGTTAAGTGTTTTAATTCCCAACAATTTCTCAATCTGTTCCAAAAGTCTATGTAAAAAATGATTTGACAAAACCAGTCACTCCAACACCCTTGTCCAAGCAAAATGAAAAAGAAAATATTGTTGATAAAGGAAAAGCGATTGTCAAAACATCAAAAGTGATAGCACTTGGCCTTTATAGGATTAGTCCAACTATGGTGTCTGCCTCCACATTTCAAACACATGTGACAAATGACAAGAGCGTAATGGATAATCCAAAAGAGACTAGGAAAGCTAAAACAACTTCTAACAACAAAAATGTGAATCCTAATGTATGTGCCTTACCTTCTACAATACTAGAAAGCACCTCTGGAAGCAGCAGAGTACAGCCTAAGAGCAATAAAAGGAACAATAGAGTCTCGCTTGTCTCTAAGAGTAGATGCATGAATAAAGTTGAATAAGTAGAAGAACACCCTAGGAATTTACCGCTTTTTAATAAGAGACATATTTCATCTGAATGTAATGTCAAACTTATTGTTTCTAATGCATGTAATGACTCTATTTGATTAATGTGCAAGAATTGTTTATCTATTGATGCTCAAGATGATTATGTTTCAAAAAATGTGAATGTTACGCCTGAATAGAAGAATGTTCCAAAACAAAGTAGTGCTATCATTGGGAAGACTAGTTGTGGAGTTTGATAGAACTCCTTAGGTCGTTTTGAGCTCTAGGAATAACAATAACAAAGGTTAACAATATACGCAGAGGAATTAAATTAGACATCAATGTTATTGTTAACAAGGTTTTTCTTCATTATCTTCTATAACATACACGACTAGCCCCAATATCCTTGAGGCTAAACTAAAACTAACCTAGGCGTTTACACAAACAACCAAATGCCTAGACACATACACTTTTACTAGTCGCTACATCTTTACTTGTGCACACTAAAACATACACCCTATGTCTCTTTATATACTAGAGACATTAGGGTTTACAAAGACTCATAACTGTATTAGGAAACAAATACTTTCCTAATCTTTTATCAATATTTTCTAAGGAATCTTCCATAGCTTGTAGAATTCATTCTTTATCTTTTAAGTCCTTGTAGTTTCGTATTTGCTTCATTCTTCTTTTATTGTTTTGTATTATCAACTCCATATAAAACCCAAAACTCTTCCCCTAGCTGATATTTACAAAACATTCTTTCTGATCTTCCATGAATGAAACAATCTTTCCCTTAAGCTCAACTCGTGTGAACTTACATAACATGCTGTACCACCAAGGATCTACAAGTTGCAAAACTTGTATGTACTTCTTCTTCCCCTTTTTGTCATTATACACTAGGAAACGCTAAGTAGATGCAACTTTGATTTTGATAATCACTAACATATATCACACTTCTAATCCAGCCCTCTAATGTCTTATATTACCCTCCATCAAGAACACCAAAAAGCTTGCTAAAAATGAATTCAAGACAATAGAAACTTAAACTATTTGTAGTAATAACGACTTACAGTAGTCAAAACCTTCCCCTCAAATGGTGCATGTAAATGATTGAATACTCTATAATATACTTCCCGTGAAATCCATGTGTTAACCATTTCTTAAATCACCAATTCTGTAGGCTTCTTGTAATGATTACTGTTGAACAAAACCAAATATAACAAATTCGATGCTGAAGTAGAACAACTCAAACTTATGTCTTATGTCTTGCACTATCCACGTGACTTTGAACTAATACCAAAAACCAAAAATATAAGTATACCGTAACCTCTTGACAAAATCCTCATCTTTCATGAGATACTGAGCACTACTGATGCGTGGTTTTGCGACCTTACAACAGGTTTTACCTCTCGAGGGATCTCAAGAGGCTTGCAATCCCCACCAGGCAGTGTACCTGACCGATGTAGTATAGTGTAGTGGCAAGTACCGGGGGATTGATCGTTCTCTAGGGGAATAGTGTCGTTAGGATTGAAAAACTACTCTAATAGGTCTAAGGGTGAGGGAAGATTCTTTTTGTATTTTTATATTTTTATGAAAGCAAGTAAAATCTCGGGTTTGAAGGAGTGGGCGGAATTAGTTGCTAGTCAACTAACCCAAATAACTACAATTGCAAATAAAATAAAATAACTGAAAATGAAAAGGTTGTGGAACTTACATTGGGAGAAATGTGTTTACTTAGATTTCCTTACTCCCTAACTATCTTTTACCGGTTGATTAGTGTGTATTAATTGCGTGGATGACGGGTGTATTCCTTAATACCAATCGTGGGGTGGCGTACGTACTTCCCCAACTCTATAAGCTCCTACTTCACTCCTATGTCGAGCCGGCTAAGAAGCTCCTAACATGGGATCACTAGAATTCGCTCATGCATTAAATACAACCATAAAAACCTTAGTACGCATTGGTTCATGTTTCTTAAGACGTTCAAGCAAGTTACCGTATAGGAGGTTAGCTAGTTTTCTTAAGCCTAACATCGATAAACAATCATCCAATACAATTAATAACACACCCACAACCAATAATCAATAGTTAGGTTTCATTAGATCTAAGCAAACACAAGATAAATCTAGCCTAGCATGTTAATTAAAAGACAAGAACAAGATATAATCAAACAACACATAGACATATTGAATGATTAATTGATTACTTATCTTCAATTAAACATGGGAGATCCAAGGGTATAAAACCTTTAAAAATGGCAGAAAATTCGTCTAGGGTTTCTCCTCACAAAGTTGCACACTAATGACTAAAAATTGCAAAACTATATATAGAATTTAGGGGCTGACGGCGTCACGTTGTAGGAGGTGACGCCGTCACCTCGCCGCGGCTAGGGTTCCCGGATGGTCTTCCTGACGTCGTCCCACTTTAATCCTCAAAAATCCTCTCTGGCGCGTCAAGGGTTGACGCCGTCACAATTGTGCTTGACGCCATCTCTCTTTAACTTAAACCGTGACAGCCTTGATCACCTGAAAGGGTGACGCCGTCTGACTTCCTTTGTAAAACTTTCTGGCGCGTCACGTGTATTTGTCATATCCACCTCTTTTGCCAAGCCGTGACGCCGTCAGGAGCAATCCTTGACGCCGTCACGTGTACTTTTCCAGCAGCTTTGGAGACTTTGTCGTTTTCTTCACTTTTATGCTCAAAAAACGTCCAAAATGCTTCCTTTTCCAGATTTCTTCTCCAAAGTACCTAAAATGACAAAAGGAACGATTTAGGGCAATATTTGATCAAATAAATACGATTTAGGGCTTAAATGACCCCCTAAAAGCGGTACACTTTTCGCTTCATCAAATACCCTTACACTTGAGATTTGCTTGTCCTCAAGCAAATGCGCTTTTATTCTAATCAAAATACAAGTTAGGGGTCATTTAACACTAATATAAAAGTAATTACAACAAATAATCGTTCCCCTTTAATCATAATAAGCACGGAGATTACACACTAGCACCTCACAAGTAGTGTTTAGATACTCACATCTCTCAGGTGTCATAAAAGTATATCTCATAAATGAAAATGGATAATATCTCTCACTACCTGTCATAGCAAATAGATTACCATAGGCTTGGGAAAGGATCAAAAACCTTCTCCACTAGGCGTAAGCACCTAAGATAAACTATCAAAGAGGGCTTTTAAACGGGTTATAACGTTAGGTGTAGGGATATGATAAACACGATTTTGTTGGATAAGGGATATTTTACTGGTGGCGAGTTAAAGATCTTGATTAATTACATGTACAATATGGCGTTGCTAAGCCAAGAATAGACTCGACTTAAGCTAAAAACAAAATAACAAAAACATAAAATAAACACAAAATTAAACGGGATGGTAGTCCGTATGTTTTTTCTACTTTTCTTTTTCTCATTTTTTTTTTGTATTTTTCTTGATTTTTTCGATTTTTTTTTTCATACACTCTTGCCCTACCATCCAAATTAATACATCGTAGGGGCGTTGCATTCCCCTTACACTTGAACTTTTACATAACTTTACAAATAACTATTCTAATGACTCGAATTAAGATAATCGACACACTTGGAGTACTTTTAAAATATTTAGCACATATGGGGGTAATAATGTTGTTCTTCCCCATTACTCCATTACACTAGTACTTTACCCATGAGTCCCAATCGTCCCAAAACAATATGTACAAGGATATAACTCGACTTAGCAACCATGTAATCAATTAGATAATTAACTTGGGGTTTAAACAAATGTTGTCACAATAATGCACTAAAAAATGAGTGCATACAAGGTAGGCTAAGGCGATTTGGGTGTACATTTAAGTGGGGTGTAAACAAATTCTTACTTTAAGTAAAATGCTTAAAGTTAGAAACGAAAAGATAGGCTCTGAGGGGTGTACTAGGGGTATCGTGTACTAAAAATGAGTACAACGCAAAGGGTGTGGGAGAATTACTTGACCAATGTAGCCAATGTAATTATAACAAAAACACAGGTGTAAAACAATGGGTTAATCCTAATGCCTCTTATCATGTAGTAAATCTAACTACACGAATGTAGTCTCACTTGTGGCCTCGGAATGGTCCTAACGCAAGTTCTAGAATCTAAGTGCTACCGGTACACACATCATAGCATAAATGCTTTTCCTACCAATTCTAGGGGCGAACCTCACATATTTTGGGGATGGAAATTTTTTTAGTGGTACGGTTTTGTGCTAGTCATATAACTCCTATCCATGAGACGCTCATTAAGATCAAAGTTTCACTCCTATATGTTGTAAAAAAATTTAAATTTGGCACTAAAATTGCCTTAACAGGTATTTCTCTCAGTTTTATTACACATCTACCATCAAGCAAACGAAAAATCAAGCGTAATAGCATTCTCTAAAGTATCGTATTTTACCCCCCCTTACACTTAAGATGAACATTGTCTCCAATGTTCAAATAACAAGATGTGAAAGTACATAAGGTAAAAGAATGAAATCAAATACTCCCCTGATTCGTTCAGTGGATAAAGGGGTAACATGGTTAGATCTTCTTCCAAGGTAATGTTGAAGCTCCAAGACTAATGCATCGCCAAAAGCTAGATTCCACATACATCTCCTTGTCCAAAATGACCTGTTAAACCTGAGAAAACAAACACGAAAACCTGCATAACATCGGCGGGATAAATCTATATAAGGATATAATGCTTGTGGAATGATTATTTTGCAGATTCCTGGAGTTTATAAGTTAGAGATTTAATAAAAACTTTTTATGATTCCGGTAGAAAAACAAAACTTTCAAAAATTTCAGAAAATTAAAACCTGACGCCGTCAGGTTGTAATGCCTGACGCCGTCAGAAATGATCTTACAGAATTCTCATGTTAAGTTTCCGGAAAATTTCTGGAAAAACCTATACCTTACTTCCTGGAATTCCTGCAAAACATCATTATGACTCGATACAAGCATTTGACTCAAACAATTACTAATATGTATGTTAATTTAATATTGTTATGATTCATGTTCATTTTTCCTAATAAACCGATTTGGATTTCCCTTACACTTATCTTTTGCAAAATACCTTTATATGTAGTTAAGACGAAGTTAAAAACAAGATAAAGCATTTTCACAATTTAGTTTTGAACATGAATCAATAATAATAAAAATTAAACATACATACGGAAGCAAATAAAATCAAACAAACAAATAAATAAACACACAAAGCAAATAAAGCTTGGGTTGCCTCCCAAGAAGCGCTTTTCTTTATTAACGAGTCTTGTAGCTAGACTCAAAGTCACGTACATTACGTGACTCCATCATTGGTCACGGTTTCTAGGTTCCCCTTTGACTCTCTATCAGAATCACTTTCATAGTAAAGGTATTTCGGGTCCTCGAGATTAAGAGGATTGTTTTGGTATTTAGAACTAAGCTCCTTAACATGCTTAAAGAATCCACTTGACAGGTCAAAAGTGTCCTTACATCCTCTTCTCACATCATCATCACATAACACGAGCTGGGAACTTAACCCATCGAGCCCTCCATAATCAATCTCCTTGAATTCTCTCATCTTGTAAGGCGTTTGGTATGAGATTTCCCTAATCCCATCAGTGAAAGTCATGATCCCATTGAGCTCGTCCACAACCAAGCTTGTGGCCTTGCAAAAAGGTGCCCCAAAAACAACTTGTGATAACCTGGGATCGATGTACTTTTCGATATTATCGACGATTACGAAGCTCATAGTGAATGTCATATTTCCTACAAGCACCTGTACATCATCATCTATGCCGATGTCATCCTTCCCTTTATGAATCATCCCCCATCTGCAAATGTTGTTGTAATGAAACAAGGACATCACATTTTTGGGTAAACATGTGTCAATGTAAACATTATAAAAATGCTTGTGACCAATCATGCAAGGTATTTTGAGATTATTCGGATCACGTTGCTTAATTCGGCCAGGCCTTCTACCGTGTAGCCCCCATGTGTTGCAAATTGCTGATGGTTGATACTCATACACTTCTTTACTGCCATCCCGAAAAATCACTTTCCTGACACCATCGGTAAATAATGCACTACTATCATCCTCATCGAGTATCACTCCTGTTGCTTTTATGAATGGTTTGCCTAGAACAAGGCTAGTTAAGGATGGGCTGATGATCGAGTTCATGTTATTAAATACAGTTAGCTCGATATGAAAGAGGAACTTTTCTATCACAATTGGTACCCTTCTTATTACCCCGATGATATTAAACCCTTCATATTTGACCTGTTTGGTGAAGGCTTCATTATATAGAGAAAGGGATATTGCATTCATAGAAGAGTTGGGGTTTATGTAGGCATCTTTTATAAACTTTTTCCTAGTGGTGCAAGATATCTTAAAGACCCTGGGAGCGCCATCCTCTATTCTCTCTCCAAATCCCATAGGTAGCTTTGCTGTGCCCCTCTCAAGTTCCTCCACCAGGGGGTGGTCTAGCAGTCCTGGGAGCCCATGAGGCATTTCGGATTTCTCTTCCGAGCCCTTCTCATCACTCACCTCTCTTGTACTAGTGTTCTTTGGTGAGTCTAGATAGTCGCCGGGCGCCTCGGGGTTCTTTTTGGGAACTTCACCCTCCATTTCATTGTCCACATTCTCGGTTGATTGTTGGTCCAGGTTGGGTTTAGGAATAGGTATTGTTGTAATGGTGTTCACGAAGTGGAGTGGTTTTGAAGGGGTATGAGTATCTCTAGTTTCTTTTTCGTTTTGTGATATGTGTTTGAAGAGTTTTCTAGGGTGCTTGATTTTTACAGGAGGGGGTGTTTGGTGAGTCACCGTGACAGATTTGATCTCATTAACTCGTGCCAACTCACAAGTTGACCTGCCAGCAATGCGATCATTGATAACCTTTAACAGGTTATCAACCTTGTTATTCATATCAACTTGCTGTTGTCTGAATTGATTCTCAAGTTTGGAGAGCTGTGTTTCTTGAGAGAGAATGAATTTTTGCAGTGATTCCTCGTGATTTTGTTGTTTATGCGTATGCTGATGAGGATAATGTTCAGACCAAGTGAGTGGGGGAGAGTCATTGAATGATATGCTTCGAGTTTGGTTCCAACTAAAATTTGGCTTACTCTTCCATGCCTCATACCTATCTTCGGAATTCTTGGGTCCATAATTAGTGGTGAGCCACTTATCACCCGCCTTATCGATTCGCGAGGATGCGAATTCTTTGAAAGCCTGTTTGGGGAGCTCCATGCAATCACGAGTGTCATGGGGACCACTACATAATTTACACAAAGAAGTGATTTTGTTCACTTGGCTTGAAGGTTTAGGAGCCTCGTAGGATTTCATAAGAAACTTGACTTGGTCTTCAAGTTCTATGATCCTACGGTCGGAAGTGCTTGAATTGTTCGAAGGCAAAGATATTGCCTTGACCGTTTTATTCAAATCACGGGGATCATTCCAACTTTCATTGTCATAAAGAGCAAGATCTTCCAGGAGAGCCCATGATTGTTTCGCACTTAGATCACGTAGCTTACCACCGGCCGATTGGTCAATGGTTTGCCTCGTGGAGAGATTGATATGGTCATAGAAGATTTGGACTTGGAGCCAAAGTTCTATGCCATGGTGAGGGACTTTTTGGAGTAAGTCCTTGAATCGAGTCCATGCCTCGTAGAGGATTTCGCCTTGACGTTGTTGGAACATCAAGATATCATTCCTTAGCTTGGTAGTTCTTCCTGGTAGGAAAAACTGAGCGAGGAAACGAGTGGTGAGATCATCCCAAGAGGTGATGGATCCTGCGGGTAGACGCTTTAGCCATTGACTAGCTTGGTCCCGCAGAGAGAATTGAAAGAGACGTAGTCGGGTCGTCTCTCGAGTGGCAACATCAAGGTCTATGGAATCAACGATTTTGAGAAAGTCCTTGAGATGTTGATTAGGATCTTCGGAACGAATTCCATGGAATGCGCATCAGCTTTGCACCAACCGGATGATGTCGGATCGCAAGGGAGTGACATTGGCTCCTTGAGTGAGCTCAATGGTGTTTCGATAGCGATGGTAGCTAGGACGGGAGTAGTCTCCTAAGGTACGGGCTCTAGGAGGTGGGTGTTGTTGTGGTGGTGGGTTGTTGGGATCGAGGATATTACCACCTTCCATGACGTCGGATGGTAATGGTTACGAACAAAGAAACGAAGAAAAAAGATAGACTAAAGAAAAACCTAGAAAAATAAAATAAAAATCTCACTAGAAAGGAACCTAGTGAGTAGACCTAATAAAATAAAAATTCAACCTAAACAATAACTATTCCCCGGCAGTGGCGCCAAAAACTTGATGCATGGTTTTGCGACCTTACAACAGGTTTTACCTCTCGAGGGATCTCAAGAGGCTTGCAATCCCCACCAGGCAGTGTACCTGACCGATGTAGTATAGTGTAGTGGCAAGTACCGGGGGATTGATCGTTCTCTAGGGGAATAGTGTCGTTAGGATTGAAAAACTACTCTAATAGGTCTAAGGGTGAGGGAAGATTCTTTTTGTATTTTTATATTTTTATGAAAGCAAGTAAAATCTCGGGTTTGAAGGAGTGGGCAGAATTAGTTGCTAGTCAACTAACCCAAATAACTACAATTGCAAATAAAATAAAATAACTGAAAATGAAAAGGTTGTGGAACTTATATGGGGAGAAATGTGTTTACTTAGATTTCCTTACTCCCTAACTATCTTTTACCGGTTGATTAGTGTGTATTAATTGCGTGGATGACGGGTGTATTCCTTAATACCAATCGTGGGGTGGCGTACGTACTTCCCCAACTCTATAAGCTCCTACTTCACTCCTATGTCGAGCCGGCTAAGAAGCTCCTAACATAGGATCACTAGAATTCGCTCATGCATTAAATACAACCATAAAAACCTTAGTACGCATTGGTTCATGTTTCTTAAGACTTTCAAGCAAGTTACCGTATAGGAGGTTAGCCAGTTTTCTTAAGCCTAACATCGATAAACAATCATCCAATACAATTAATAACACACCCACAACCAATAAATCAATAGTTAGGTTTCATTAGATCTAAGCAAACACAAGATAAATCTAGCCTAGCATGTTAATTAAAAGACAAGAACAAGATATAATCAAACAACACATAGACATATTGAATGATTAATTGATTACTTATCTTCAATTAAACGTGGGAGATCCAAGGGTATAAAACCCTTAAAAATGGCAGAAAATTCGTCTAGGGTTTCTCCTCACAAAGTTGCACACTAATGACTAAAAATTGCAAAACTATATATAGAATTTAGGGGCTGACGGCGTCACGTTGTAGGAGGTGACGCCGTCACCTCGCCGCGGCTAGGGTTCCCGGATGGTCTTCCTGACGCCGTCCCTCTTTAATCCTCAAAAATCCTCTCTGGCGCGTCAAGGGTTGACGCCGTCACAATTGTGCTTGACGCCGTCTCTCTTTAACTTAAACCGTGACAGCCTTGATCACCTTAAAGGGTGACGTCGTCAGACTTCCTTTGTAAAACTTTCTGGCGCGTCACGGTTATTTGTCATATCCACCTCTTTTGCCAAGCCGTGACGCCGTCAGGAGCAATCCTTGACGCCGTCACGTGTACTTTTCCAACAGCTTTGGAGACTTTGTTGTTTTCTTCACTTTTATGCTCCAAAAACGTCCAAAATGCTTCCTTTTCCAGATTTCTTCTCCAAAGTACCTAAAATGACAAAAGGAATGATTTAGGGCAATATTTGATCAAATAAATATGATTTAGGGCATAAATGACCACCTAAAAGCGGTACACTTTTCGCTTCATCAACTACAATGTAACTTCACTTCAACTTTAAATAAGTGATAAATAATCATCTCCGTAATCAAATAATCCAAATAAATCCAAATACAAGCCTTTTTAAAGGTTGAAGAACATTTAAACCAAAATTCAAACTTCTATGTGTGTTTTTCGACATCTCCATACCTAGCCAAGAACCAAAACCATGTATTGTTCGATATCGAATAAAACTTAATTGCAAAGATTAGGTTTTAAACAAACAAACCCTTTAAATAATCTGACCTAGCTTCCTTGAACATCGAACAATAGCAATCCATACAAACTCCAATAATTAGGTTAAAACCAAATGCCTATTCCCAACTTGTAAGTCCCAAAAGTAGTAGTAAGTTTCAATGTAGCAGCATAAACCGTCGAACATCATTAACAAACAAAAACCTTATTTTCTTTGAAACGAGCAGCATTAACTTACATGTTGAGCAACATTAACTTGTATGGAGCAGCACGAATGATCAAACGCAACATCATTAACGTGTAACAATCTGCCTTAACCATCAATAAGCAGCACTAAAAACTCGAATAGGAGTAACTTTGTAAAGCGTAGCAGCATTAAAAACAGAATAGCAGTACTAAAAGAAGCTAGCAACAGTATTAATAATAACGCATCAGTATTAAACAATAGCAGCCGCAATAACCATAAACGTAGTAGCAGAAACTTTGAATATTAGCAGCTGCAGAATTGTTTATAGCTCGAGGTTGTTTAGACCTCATATTATCTAGGAACATAATAATGAAAGCGGAATATTCAAATAAGAATTAACATTATTATGAACAAGGTTTTTCTTCATTATCACAATTAGCCTCAATATAATACGGTTACTCAATAGTAACAAGGATCAAAGATCCTTGAGACTAAACTAATCTAGGCGTTTACAAGAACCACGCCTAGAACACACACAAACTCTTTTAGTCGACTACATCTTTTCTGTGCACATATAAACTAATGACCCATGTCCTCTTTATATACTAGAGGATTAAGGTTTACATGAAAGACAATTATAATACAATTAGGAAACTAAATATTCTTAGAATCTTCTAATATCTCCATCTTTTTGTAGTTTCCCTTCTTGTCACTTTAAGCCCTTCATGTTTACAAGAAAGACAATTATAATACAATTAGGAAACTAAATATTCTTAGAATCTTCTAATATCTCCATCTTTTTGTAGTTTCCCTTCTTGTTACTTTAAGCCCTTCATGTTTCATTCTTCTTGTTTTGTATCATCAAATCAATAAACCCAACAAAAGCATTAACATAATAACCTGAACAAGCAGCTTTAAGTTCCATGAGAAGCATTAAAAAGAAGTAGCAGCACTAACTGACATCGCAACAGCATTAACTTAATAATGAGCAGCACTAATGTATGAAGGCAGTATCAACTCTCAATAACAACTTTAAGTTCAAGCAGCAGTAACTTCGATAAGAATACAAACGAATACTAGAAGATAAACTGCTATCATAAGTAGAGTTAAATAGGTTACCAGGAGCATATGTCAAGCCAAAAGTAGGATTACTCCCAAAAACAATAACTTTACTTGCACCAGTAGGCGTAGCACTAAGTTCCAGTATCACCACTCTATAACCATCCCTCTTTGCGTAGGGTTTTAAACGAAAAATCAGCACTACCCATCACTTGTTTGTGGTCATCTAGGTTAGGGTTTAATACTAATGTGAGAACCGACTTCCATCATTACAATTATCTCCACATTAGAAGAACAAAAGAAGTCGACATCATTAGAAACCCTAAAAAGCGATCAACAGAAACCCTAACACCAATCGTACTTCAAAGTTGCTATCATCCCTGAATAATAGACACCAAACAAAGATAACAAACTTCCATATTGAATTAATTCAACAGAAATTGGATTCAAAGAAGTTGATATCCAGAAAACCCTTAAAAATCGATTTAACTTGAATGTTTCTTCAACAGACTTTTTAAAAAATTTATATCTTTTAATTGAAAGCACAGATTGAAGATCCCTCCAGTGCCAATATGCCTTTATGAGTGAATAACCTTCAGTAAAATTTTTGTTAAGATCCAACGGTTAACGAATGAGATATCGCCTTTTTACCACAGCACTGCAGAAAAATACGAAAATAAAACCAAAGTCGATTTTTCTTCTTTCTTTGACTAATAAAACCTTGTTAATCCCTAGATCACGAGCTCCCTGAGCTCTGATACCAATTGTAGAATTTGATAGAACTCCTTAGATCGTTTTGAGCTCTAGGAATAACAATAACAAAGGTTAACAATATACGCAGTGGAATTAAACAAGACATCAATGTCATTGTTAACAAGGTTTTTCTTCATTATCTTCTATAACATACACGACTAGCCCCAATTCTACTTGATCAATTGTAGAACGGTTACTCAACAATAACAAGGATCAAAGATCCTTAAGGCTAAACTAAAACTAACCTAGGCGTTTACACAAACATCCAAACGCCTAGACACACACACTTTTACTTGTCAACTACATCTTTACTTGTGCACACTAAAACATACGCCCTATGTCTGTTTATATAATAGAGATATTAGGGTTTACAAAGACTCATAACTGTATTAGGAAACAAATACTTTCCTAATCTTTTTTGAATATCTTCTAAGGAATCTTCTATAATCTTGCATAGCTTGTAGAATTCCTTCTTTGTCTTTTAAGTCCTTGTAGTTTCGTATTTGCTTCATTATTCTTTTATTTTTTTCTATTATCAACTCAATATAAAACCCAACACTAGTTGCACGATTTAAGTTAAACACTAGTAGTAAAATACCTAGTTATTATCTTAAAAATTGTGTATGGAAACAAAAGGGTAGAGTGTTCATACTTCGGAATGGCAGATGGAATGATGTTCTACTCGAACCAGTAGAAACGTTCTATAAGTGTGATCTGGATTTATCCCCTAACCCCAAGGAACCAAATATAAAACGGTTTCCAAATACAAACTCCTCTATTCTTCGCAGGTTATAGAAATATGTCTTTGGATCGTCGACTCGGGTTGCTCCAAGCACATGACCGGGAATCTGAAGCTGCTGATCAATTTCATCTGGAAATTCATGGGAACCGTACATTTTGGAAATGATCATGTAGCAGCTATACTGGGTTATGAAGATCTTCAATTTGGGAATTATTTGTTCACTCGAGTTTACTATGTTGAAGAGTTGGGACACAATTTGTTTTCAGTCGGGCAGTTTTGTGATACAGATTTAGAGGTTGCATTTAGGAGAAACATGTGCTTTGTTAGAAATTTGGTTGGCAATGATCTCTTAACTGGAAATAGCGGCACCAATATAACGCCCCCATTTTCGATACGCAGCGGAATACAACATGGGGTGCTATTTATTAGTCACATCGCACAAGCATAGTAAACGACTCAAAATAGAGACGTTTATAATAAAACATTCACATTCGATAAAATCAGTGTAAGCAAAAGAAGGTCCCAAAGTTCAACACAACACAAGTGTTTGAAACAACATAAGTTTAAACATGGCATAAGTTTAAAAGTTTAAGTTTCATCGAATGTGGTTTTAAAACATGGGCCATCATTTTTGATATCCATATCCTTGCGCCGCCCATCCAAGCTTGAACATATCACGGACCTGGGATAAAACATGCTAAAAAGGTCAACATAAAGTTGAGTGAAATCCATAGAGTTTAATAATTAATAAGTTGAATACAAGTATAATTTATCGGGCGACAAGTAATGCATATACAAGTCGTATAATCAGATTATAGTTTTGAGCTCATGACACCGAACCTTGACCTAGAATTAATAATGCCCCTCAAAGGTAAGATTTGCCATTTACCTTGATATCTCAATATTATGCTACCGGTTTCAATATGAGCGATACTCATTCAGGCAGACTCGTCAAGTCCAATATGCATATTCATAATATTAGCGTTTCCCACGGAATTAACGGTTCATGAAATTAGGGACTTTAATGGCAAAAGCTACTCAACAACTATAATCATGTAATCGGGTACAACATACCAAAAACTACTTGTATTCAGTTTTAAAAACTAGCATGTATCCCCCTCGTGAGGTTTATAAAACATTAAAATGAGTAAAGGCGAGGCTATGAACTCACCGTGAATAACGGAAGTAGTATGCAATAAGCAAGTGAGGAAAATAGCCGCGAAGCTCTACGATGAACCTAAATAGATATACGCTTGTCTTATGTTTATGAAAATAAACATTGATACAATTTAGCTATATATATAAATTATGATCTTAATTATGCTTGGTACATAATTTCTATATATACTTAACAAGTTCTAATAAAAATGGTCTTTAAGTATGACATGTACATTTCTTACAAAAATTCAAATTTATAGTCCCTTTTTATTCCTAAGTCCAAAATAAGTGTTAAAGGTCCAATCTAAGTCTAAGGGTTCAATTTAGTCAAAGGGGTCAATTCTTAGTCAAAAGGGTCAGTTAATGACTAAAGGTCCATATTATATTAGGTGGTTCAAAATGAAACTTAGGGGTCCAAATTCATAAGTTATTAACCTTTTCATAATTTTTAACTCAAAATCTGATGGAATTTTTATAACTTAACCATTTCTAAAAATTCATATCTCTCAAACCGTAAGTCGAAAAATTATGTTCTTTATGTCCCCGGAAAGGTATTCATCTGTACTAACAAGTTCTGTGGGTCCCACTAATTTAAAATTTTCGTAACAGTAGTGAATTTATTATTTTTCCCTTTACTACCCAGTTCCAAAATCATCAATATCACAACAGTCCCACTAAAAATACAATATCTTGAGTTCTACAGGTCTAATTAATTCCCCGTTTGTGGCCACGTTTAAGTTAAGATGTTATCTACAACTTTTATGTTTTGAGTAACAGTGGGTTATTCACAAAAAAAATGACTTTTATACATTTCAAATCTGTTACTCAGGATGTAACATGTTTCACTAAAACATTTCTAGTTTAATCATCGTAATGAGTTATTCAATGAAATACCCGTCAAAACGACCGCAAGACATTGATCTAAAACTAAATTTTTTTAGTTTATGTCCTAAGTTCACTGATAAAATCAGTTAATTACGTCTTTACCCCTGATCAGAAATAACTGTTGCATGTCTAGTCCTTTAGTGTTTTTATTGTTTTCTAAGCTATGTACCAAGCCTAACCAAGCATAATAATTTATATATTATTCAAATACATCAAGATATGTAAGATTTATAGAAGTGAAAGTAAAATAAAATGGAGAGTTTGGGTGGAGTTTCTTACAAAAGAGATGAACAACAAAATCTTTCAAGAATAAAGATTAATGATCAACCAAATAACACCACCAAGGATAGCTCTTGTAATCTTGAAGGAAGATCTTTATAGGGTCGAGAGAGGCTTCAACCTACAGCCACAAAAACATTTTGTGAGCTAAAGAAAATTCAAGAAGAAGAATGGTTCATAAAACCTTCAAAAACATCAACAAAACCTTCAAAAACGTGATTCAAACCACCATTCTTTGAGAGTATCTTCAAGATGATGTTGTATGGATGATTTTATGCTAAAAATCAAGATGATCCAAGTGTGTTTGGCTGTGATTTTCGGCAGCAATGGGAGGAGAGGGGAGGAGTTGGATGGTTAGGTTAGATTTGCATGGATGGAGATGATGATTGAGTTTCCTTGGAAATGAAAATATGGGAAGTGTGTATGTGTTGTAAAGGGGCCGGCCTTGGGGTATGAAGGGGGAGGGTTCTGTTATTATTATTTTTTTTTTAATAATTAGTTAAGTATAAAATGTAAAGGGGTAAAATTAAATGTAAAGGTTTAAACCTTAAAACGCGAATTGATGCTTAAAACTAACGAAATTGTGAAACGAAGTGGAAAATGTGAAAAATATATTCACTTGGTTTCTATGGATAAATGAGAGGATATTGAGTCACTTGGGACAAGGATCGGGATAGAAATCCTAAGCACGGCTCGAGAAAAGCTAAAAACGCAAAATTTGCTAAATCGGGTAAAAATTAAAAAGTAAATATTTTACTCAAGAGGAGATGAAATATATTATGGTTTAAAGAATGACTTGAATTTATGAAATGTCACAACCAACCTAAATGCTATCGACATCAACCAAATGGCCTCTTCATCACCAATATGTCTTATTACAAGAGCATCGGGAACTAAGTCCTGGCTGTGGCATAGAAGATTATCCCATCTTAATTTCGAGACCATCAACAAATTACCCAAAGACAACATCGTCAACGGACTCCCCAAGTTCAAGGACACCAAGGAATACCTATGTCCATCTTGTGAACTTGGAAAAATCAAGAGGGCATCATGTAAACCCAAAACCGTACCTAGTTCGGAAGCACGGTTACATATGTTGCATATGGACTTATGTCGCCCAATGAGAGTTGAAAGCATAAACGGAAAGAAGTATATTCTTGTTATCGTCGATGACTATTCAAGATATAAATGGGTAAGATTTATGAGGTCAAAAGACGAAGCACCAAGCATCATCATCACCTTTCTAAAGCGTATTCAATTCCTTTTACAAGCTTCAGTAAGGGTTGTAAGAACTGAAAACGGCACATAATTCACTAATCAGGAGTTAAGAACCTATTTTTGAAGATGCTGGAATCACACATCAGACATCCGTTGTTAGAACTCCACAGCAGAATGGGGTAGTTGAAAGAAGAAATCGAACTCTTGTGGAAGTTGCTCGCACAATGCTGATTTATTCTAGTGCACCACTATTCTTATGTGATGATGTTGTTGCCATTGCTTGTTTCACTCATAACCGTTCCCTAGTCCACCCAAGATTCAATAAAACACCATATGAACTAGTGAACAATCGGAAAAATGATATCTCTTATCTTCACGTTTTTGGTGCCTTGCGCTATCCAACGAACGACAGAGAAGATCTAGGGAAGCTAAAAGATAAAGGTGATATTGGAATCTTTATTGGATACTCAGAAAACTTGAGGGCATTCCGGGTGTATAATAGAAGAACAAAATGGATAATGGAGATGATGAATGTAAAGTTTGACGAGATTTCACTAATGGCTTCAGAGAGACTTGCTCTAGAACCCGCGCTTAATCTGATGGCTTCTAATAAACACAGATTAGCACCCACACCAAACTCGTGGACTTCTGGACACCTTAGTTCAGGACTCATACCTCAAAGAGCTCAAATAACAACCACTGAAAAACCTTCAGAACAAGAACTGGAAAATTCCTTCGAGTTAATGTTTGATGAATACTATGGTGGAAATTCAACAAATGCATCACAACAACATTCCGCTGCACCCACTAAAAAACATCAACCACCACCACCAACAGAAGATGCATCTACTACAATCGAAGCTGACGCACCAATTCCCTTAACTTCATCTACATCTACTCCAGAAACTCGAATTCTTGAAATTGTTCTACCAAGAGTTGATGAGCAAAATCGAAACACATCATTTCAAGAAGAACCATCACAAAATCAAAACAATGCTGCATTAGAAGAAGAAGTATTTGAAAACCCATTTGTTACGGACTCTGCTGAATCATCTTCAAGGTTACAAGAACCATCTAACACGCATATGTTAAACCCAAGGTACCCTTCTACACTCCAATGTAAAAAAGACCATCCTATTGCACAAGTTATTGGTGAACCTTCAAGACCAGTTCAGACGAGAAGACAATTCGCCATAGACCCCGAAATGTGCATTTATATTTTTGATCCCAGTTGAGCAATTGATCTTGTTAGTTATCTTAGATGTAAATCTAAAACAATAAGTATAGAAACTGCTCTTGAAACAATATTAAATACAATGCGGAATCTTATGTTTAATCTTAAGAAGAATAATAAACTGAATACTAGAATTCTCAACAAACACTTCAATATATTAATATACGAATACTCAACAGTATTAGGGTTTACAACCTTGAAGTGATTCGACTCTAGCAATGATACGTACTAAACTCTAACCCTAGAACCTCCTTTTATAGACTAAGGAGTTCTTTACAAGATAAGTATTACATCATATAAATCTAATTAAATAGGATATACACAAAATCCTTTCTATACTTATCTAACCGACAATACATCATTATCACATAAGCAGTAGAAACTAACTCTATCAGTGGAATCATTAAGCCTAGCAGTAGTATCTACTTAGTGTATTCTCTTGATCTTTATCAGCAACTCCAGCAGTAGTATGAATACACTAGCAGTAGTATCATTATAACCAGCGGTAGTATAACACTTAGTGAATTTTCCATTTAGCACCATAAGCAGTTGTATCTATTCTGAGCAGCAGCATCTCTAAACCCAACATATATTTGCTCAATAAGCCTAAAAGAACCAAAGAACATTCGGGAAGCAATGGTAGAAAACACATGGATAGAAGCGATGCAGGAAGAAATTCTTCAATACCATTTACATGATAGTTGGGAATTAGTTCCAAGACCACTTGACAAACTTGTCATTGATCTCAAATGGTTATGGAAGAGCAAAAAGGATGAAGAAATGACTGTAATTTGCAACAAAGCTCACCAAAGGATTTAGACAGGAAGAAGGGATAGATTTCGAGTAATCATTCGCGCCAGTAGGAAGACTTGAAGCAGTCCGAATTTTTTTAGCCTATGCAGCTCACAAGAACAACACTGTATATCAAATGGACATCAAGACTGCATTCTTGAATGAAACTCTTAAAGAAGAAGTGTATGTGAGTCACCCAGAAGGATTCATTGACAAGGAACATCCAGACTTTGTCTACAAGCTAAAGAAAGCCATTTATGGTTTAAAACAAGCTCCAAGAGCGTGGTATGACGAACTATCATCTTTCTTGATCAAAAACAATTTCACCAAAGGAACTGTTGATCCCACCTTGTTTACAAGAAAATACAAAGATGACATTTTTGATTGTTAAGATTTATGTGGACGACATTATCTTTGGGTCCACTAATCCGAATCATTCAAAACATTTTGAAAATCTCATGAAAAGCAAATTTGATATGTCCATGATGGAGGAATTTAAATTTTTCCCTGGTTTACAAATACACCAATCCCCTCATGGTATTTTTATTAATCAAGCTAAATATACAATTGAGATTTTGAAAAAACATGGTATGAAAAATCGTGATTCTGTTGGTACAACAAAGGTCACTTCACCAAAAATCGGTGCTGATTTATTTGGGAAACCCATCGATCTGAAGAAATATCAGGGCATCATTGGTTCTCTAATGTACCTTACTCCTAGTCGACCCGATATTCATTTTGCTGTTTGCTTATTAGCAAGGTTTAAGGCAAGGCCTACCGAACTCCACCTCCAAGAGGTCAAACGGATCTTTCGGTACCTACGAAGAACCATTAACATGGTACTTTGGTATTCGAAGGATTCCGAGTTTAAATTAATAGCGTTTTCAGATGCCGATCATGCAGGGTATCAAGTTACAGCAAAAAGTACATCAGGTGGAGCACAATTTTTGGGTGAAAAGCTAGTAGGCTGGTCATCAAGGAAACAAGACTGTACTGTATTATCAACCACAGAAGCCGAGTATGTGTCTTTATCTGCGTGTTGTGCCCAAGTTCTATGGATGATGACACAACTCACAGATTATGGCTTTACTTTCGACTGAATACCTTTGTATTGTGACTCGAAAAGTGCCATAGCCATCTCATGCAATCCAGTACAGCACTCGAAGACCAAGCATATTAGAGTCCGCTATCACTTTCATCAAAGAGCACGTAGAAGAGGGTACTGTTGAATTATTTTTCATGAAGACAGATTACCAACTCGCCGATCTATTTACTAAAGCCCTTCCAAAAGATAAGTTTGATGACTTAGTTCGACGAATTGGCATGCGAAGCCTAACTCCGAAGGTGCTAGAACGTCTTCTCGAATCTTCTTGAAAAAATATCTTTCAAAAAGCTACGCTGTAAATATTTTTGAAAAACAAAATACAAAATTTGAAAAACCAACAAAAACAAAATATAAAATTTTCGAAAATACAAAAACAGTATACAATCAAAAAATACAAAAATATTCTTCTCACAGCATGTCTCTCGTATAATCGAAATTCTATACGTATTTAGAAATGTCATTCAACAATGATATGGACATGTACAGATGCTTGAGCGAGAGTTCTCTAAAATGCTTTCTAAAACATGTCGTCTTCTCAAAAGTTTCTTCACTATGGCTTTCGTATACTTCAGTACGAAACCCAGACCTAAATGACGACTTCTGATTATTTCAAATCAGGACTCGTACTTTCAAAAACGAAATCATTTTCAAAAAGTTCGATTATAAACAAAGGAAAAGATTTCAAACAAATACTCGTTTTCCCAAAAAGACTTGTGTACATTTCAGTACATAACTCGCACTTCCAAAAGATAACTCCCTCCAAACCCTTAATTGATTTTAAAATTTCTGTTTGAAATACGCTTTCATTAAGGGGGAGTATAAAATCAAAAATGTTCCGATTTCATGCAAAACAAATCCGTCTGTCTCTCCAACATCTTTTCTCTTAATTAGTTGATATAAAAAATATCACGGATATGCTATTTTTGAGGGGGAGAAGACGTGATTAAAATGTGATAAAAAATGTTTAAAGATCGTAGTTGAATCTCAAAAGAGCTCGACTCAGATATAACCAACGAATTGATGAAGCTTAATTTTCAGTAAACGAAAAAACTTGTTGATGTGTTACGTCGGGTTGCAAGTTTTAAAATTTATAAAAACGATTTATCCGGTTCTCTATTTAACACATACGAGCAAGTATACTCGTCCGTGGTAGTAAAGGTAGGTAAGACGAGATCGTCCCAAGGGATTTGGTTTTTGTATTTAGTAAAACAAGTTTTGAAAAAAGGTTGTCAAGCTAATTTGGTGAAAATTCTTAAAGTAAATCCAATCAAACAAAACATATACTTGTGTGTAATTCTATAACTAATTGCATAGAGTATTCTACCAAGTTGGGTGTAACTTGTAATGATGCACAATTTTATGTAAATGATCAACAATCCATGGTTTATGTCATGAAAAATCATTTCTAAGAATTCAATCTCCTAGTTAACTCCTTTCGGCCTTATTAACTATTATGACAATTCTTTTAAGCACTAGTTGTTTGAAAAATAATTCTTATCTTAATTGTTCCTACGAATCCTTTCGGCCCTTTTATCGTGATGAAATCGTTTTAAATCCATTTTAATGAGTAAATATGGTGCTCGTCACACACCATATCCCATACTAATTCGTGCACTAACGTTTTTGAATAAAAACATAAAGAAAATCCTTTCGGCCTTTTTATCCTTTGAAATGTTTTTACCAACAAATTAAGCAAGATTAGATGTTATTCCAACAAACTTATAAAATAAGAAGTGTTTTCATGCATCACAATAAAATAAGAATACTCCAACAATTAGTTACATCATAACACACAAGTATACCAACAATTACTCCATAAAAATCATTACAAAACACAAGTAACAAAACATACTTTCATTAAACGTAAAGTAAAAGTAGTTCATTGTAAAAAAACAAGATGCACCTAGCTTAGATTACAAGAACTAGATTTGTGGTACTATAGTAACCACATTCCTCCAATCGCCTAATAAGACATGTAAACAACTCCAAACTCCACCAAACTATTGAGACTTGAACTCAAAGTTTCCTGGACGTTTTTACAGTGCTTCTAAGCTTTCGGGCAATGATAATAAGTTAGTAAGGACTTTGGTGTAAGCCTATTACTAATTTTTTGTGTCACTCCTTGTATCTAACCTTGGAACTCTTTAAATAAGTGTAAGAACACTTACTTCTCAAGTAAAAACGTCCTAGGATGGTTAATGTGAAAGAAATGATCGGCCACAATGATTATGAGGAGTAATAACACCAATAAATGTGACTTTTGGTAACAGCAGCAACCTCCAACCGATCGGATGAAGGTCCATCCGATTGGATGGCATTCTCGGTAAAACCCAACCGAATCGGATGCGGTTTGCATCCGATCGGTTGGACTTTTCCTATCCTCACAATCTTTGACTTTCTTGGTCTTTTCTTGGTAGATGCTTTATCCTTCATTTGAGTGTTAATTTCTTCCATAGAATTTGATATTTTCTTGATATATAAACGTAGAAATCCTGACACTTTCACATCCTTGAGTCCTTGTGTGGTTACTTTCTTGTTTTCATCTCGAGAATTCTCCAATTTGTGCATAATTACTTCAATTCTTCAACTTTTCCTTTACTTGGCTACATTTACTTGCATACACACTTTTTCTATGATTAAGCAACAAATATATACAAATATAACCAAATATGATGCACAAAACTACTGATAACGTAACTAAAAACATGTTCATTTTGAACATTATCAAATTCCCCCACACTTGAGTTTTGCTCGCCCTCGAACAAATCTAGCAATTAAGAAAAATGATTCCAATGGTATCATCATCGTGGTTCCAAAAATTTTAACAACTATTCCAAAGGAACACTTGTTAATTTGAATTTAAATGTGATAGATTCTTGAAACATAAACAAGTTAATTTTTGAGCTTGATAACATAACTAAGCACGTCACTGATTTAACAATTATATTCTCCAAAGGTTTTACACAAGAAATATGTAAACCCGGGTTGTTTTCTCGACGAAGGTGTGAATAGAATTTTGTGAAATCGGGACGTGAAACGTGTCGTGAATAGGGAATAAATTGAGATTTTGAATTTTAAACTAAAATTGATAAACAATAACTAAAAACAACTTAAAAAGGGAAAATAAAACAATAAAGGAAAGCACACGAAAGTAAAAATTAAAAGAGAAACCTAAAAACGCGAATTCCCGGGCAAATCCCAAGAATAAAAAGTGAAAACTAAAGAATTCTACCCCTAAAAACGAAATTCTATTTTTCCTAAGTCCTAATAGATAAAAGAAAATTTAAGAAAACGGAATTTTTTTTTATTTAATTTTCTATGAATTAAAATCTAAATTAAAGAAATTAAATGTTTAAAAATACTAAAACTTTTTAGAAAAATCTAAAAATTTTATGAAAACTAACTAATGAACTAAGGAATAAAAGAAAAATAAAAAGGTAGAAAAAGCTATCTAAAATAAGTAGTTATAAGCAGATTTGAGAAAATAAGCTAAAGTGGAAAAAGATGTATAAAAGTTTTAAAGGATATCCCTTGGGCAGAAAAGACCCAAGGACAGAGATGGTAGTGTATTGTGGTGTTGAGGTTTGAGGTTCAGGAGGTCCAGGGTTCGAATCCCTGGAGCACAACAAAATAAGAAACTTTCTTTTTGGAAAAAACTATATTTTATTTTTATTTTTCTTTTTGGAGGTCCAGGGTTCGAATCCAATAAGCACAACAAAATAAGAAAATTTTAAAACTAAAACTAATTTGAAAGCTAAAGTTAAACTCAGATTAAGCTAATGAAAAGAGAACAGTGGGCTATGAAAGAAAACAAGAAAAAGCAATGAAGCAAAAGGGCTGATAAGCTAATTTAAGCTAAATTAAAACTAGAAAAAGCTAAATCAAGAAAAGTCTAATCTAAATGATCCAACAACCTCAGAATAATCCAAAATTAGAAACAAATAAGCACTTAAGGAATCTCAATAAGCAAATATGGGCATTGATGGTAGGCCTAAATGTGGCTACTGACCCACTTTTGCAGCTAAGAAAAATCTATCTAAAGCTAATGAAAAAAAATCTAAAAAATGTGAATTAAGTGAATAAGCAACCAGAGATCTTAAGTTCCAAATTTGAGCTTAATTGAATTTCTAATGAACAAATGAAAAATAAAAAACAGAAGCTGATCTGAGGCAAAATGGCTACTCATGCACAGTTTGAACAAATCTGACCAAATACCTACCTAATTCCAAATGATGTTACCCAAACTTGTAAACTAACTTAATTAACTAAGTAGGACTCAAAAATACCAAGAACAAGTATTGCATTAGCTTATGGCTATTATTAGCTTATTAGATCAGGAACAGTCCATAATCTTATAATACTCAACTCAAAACAGTTAAATCCTTCAATTCAGCCAAAAATCTCCTATAAACAACTTATAATACTGATTTCAGACCAGATCAAAACTCCTAAGCCTGCACATGAACAGTTCTATCCTTTTTAACCCATTTTAAAGCCTAATCCAAACACTCCTTAATGCAACTGTTTTTGAGATTTTCACTATAAATAACCAATTTAAGCTATGATTCCTAATAAGAGATGATTATCTAAGTATATTAAGCTAATTTGAATGAATTTAAGCTATGAATAAGGACTGTATAAGCTATTCTATTTTTAAGCTTTTTTTTTTTTTTTTTTTTTTTTTTTTTTTTTTTTTTTTTTAAGTTTTAAACAACAAATTTAAGCTCAAACAATTAAATCTATCAAAGTAACATCACAAATCATCAAATAAAATATAAACTGAAATAAGCAATTGAACAGTAAAAGAGATTTGAAATTAATTGGAACTTACAAAACCCTTGCTCAAAACAGGGCTTAATTGGCTCGAGGAGCTAGTCTACAGCTCCAGCTTGTCAAATGACAAGCTGGTGACAGCAATAAGCTCATCCATGGCTAGCTTATCATCTATATAGCTTATTTGACCTTTATTTTGACTTTTTTGACTTTTTTGGAAAATTAGGATTAAAACAGTTTGACTCTAATTAAAAACTCACAATAAATTATGAGAGCTTAAATGAGCTTAATGAAACAGATATAAGAGCTTATAAAAGCTTTTATAATCTAAATGAACTTATTTTTTTGTATTTTTGTTTTTTTGATATATATATATATATATATATATATATATATATATATATATATATATATATATATATATATATATATATATATATATTGGAATTTTGGATTTAAAACAGTAGAGATACTCAAGTTACTAACAGAAGCTTATGAAAGCTTATATGAGCTTATGAGAATAGAAACAAGAGCTTATAAAGTAGTATCAATTGAAAGCTTTAAAGTAAATTTGCAAAGTAAATTAAAATTAAATTCAAACTTCTATTAATACTGGAATTTTATTACAAAATAAGAACTAAGAGATTACAATTAAATTTTAAAAGCTTAATTAAACTACAAATTAAAAGAGCATTATAAGGACCCTCTAAAAATTAACTGCCTAGCTAGTGAGTGAAGGGGGTATTTATAGCTGAAGAGAGGAGCTTCTTTAGGGTTTCTAGTAACTTCCCACCTTTAATCACAGCCCTTGATCAACAAATGTCATCATCTCCTCATTTCTCGGCCCTTGGATCATGTGCCATATCAAATCAGCCAATAGGAAAGCTTGGGATTGCCAGGGTGGAGTATTTATGATGACATTCCTCTGACATGGCAGGCTTCTAGAAGCAAATGTACCGGTAAAACTTTGTTCAGGGTAAATTGGGGAAGAAAGGGGAACAGTACTTTTGAGTGGGTAATTTAGTTTAGGGTATTTTTTATTGCTTTGATTGGGAAAGTGGATTGTTTGACCGAGTATATGGGTAATGAGATCCGAGTTTTTATTTATTGGGCTAAAAAGGATATTGGGCTTATGTACTGGATTTGGTTTAAACGGGATTGGTTTGGGAATTTTGGGTTACTAATTTAAGGGTCCGGATTTTGGTTTAAGATAGGTTTAATTGTGAAATGAATTTAATCATTTAGGGATCAATTCTGCCATTTGAGTAAAGTTTATTCAAGGGTTAATTTTGTAAATATGACATGATCCAAGGGCTGATTTTTATATTTTGAGCTCAAGAATTGATAATTAGCTTCCTCCTTTTGACTTTAAATTCTTTTCCATTTCTCGTACTCGGGTTTTCCGGATTTTTCTCAATTTTTGTCCTTTTTCTTGTATCCGTTGCCTGCACAATCACAAACACAAAAACACAAATATCTTTGGCATTTTGGTTAGTTTCTGGTGATTTTGGTCTTAATTTGGTCAAAATAAAGGTATGTGTATACACACATACCAGTCACGAAGAATTTTTAAATTCACTCAACACTCTAAGGGTAGATTGATTGGTAAATCACTCATTACTCAGTCATGATTCATGTATATTACCATAAGCTTGTACAAGTATCAAAACAACAAAATAAAACATCAAAGAGGTCTTTTATTCGGGTTTAAGGTTAAAGGTTACCGGCTAATGTTCAAACATTTCATACAAGAATATAATAGATCGCTAGCTCGAATTTTTGAATAGAATAAACAACGGATGGTCACTAGATTATACCTTGGCTCGCTGGCGCGTTACTCACATAACGGATGGTCACCAAAATATGCTCTAGATCGCTGGCGCGTCTTTAACTATTAAAAACTCGGATGGTCACTACAATATCCGTGCATTACATATCTTTACAAAGCCATCACTTAATCCGGATGCTCGTAAGCTAACAACGAATAAAGTAATTTGGTAAAGGGTAGGGATAAGACATGGGAATTATTTATGATTGGTTTCTACAAAAAAATGAAAAATAAGAATCAAGTCCAAATTCCGTTCCCAACTCTTTATACCTCAAATGATTACTTCCCAAACTCCTTCGATCGTTATTCCGCATCACATACTCACTTATTTCTTCTTAGCTCATTAGATAATTGATACTCATACACTATAGCTCATTGGTTATTCACTTTTTTCAAACATTTTTTTTTTTTTTTTTTTTTTTTTTTACAAACAATACTTCCTCGTCACCCCCACACTTTGGATGAGCACACGCTACAAAAAGTACAAATAAGAGTAGCGACCACCTTCTTCATTGAAACAACACATACACATATCAAAGTGTGGCCAACATGTAATCATCAAAAAAATAAATAGTTTTCGAAGTTCCACTGAACTTGATTCAGGTAAGGCTAAGGTGTAAGGTGTAAAGTATTTTTGTAATTTTCTGGATTTAATCAAAAGAAAAGATAGGCTCAGAAGGTGTAACTAAGGGTATCTAGCGTAAAAGATTAACGCTAACAAATGGGTTCCAAATACATGGATAACTAACCGATGTGGTCAGCAAAAATATTTCTGTAAACGGATTGCCATTTGGTGTAAATCCTAAGTTGCCTCTTATCATTTGAATATATTTCTACCCCTTGAAAGTGATTTTAACCGTATTGCATAACAAGTACAAGTTCTAGAATCAACATAATCACCGGCACACTCATAACAAAATATATAGCATAAGAAATGTTTTATACAAAAAGGCTCAAATTCTCACAATTTAAGGTAGGTTATAACATGTACTAGTAAATGTTATCAATTCCAAAATGAAATAGCTCTCTTAACTTGATTAAATTCCAAAAATTTTCAAATAGCCTCATTTTTACCATTGAATCAATCTAGTTCTTTAAACTATATAAATTATGTGATAAAACAACTAGAAAATCAAGGGCGAACACATTCTAGTTACTTGAATCCAACATCATACTAAACCTAAAAATTTAAAAAGTAAACCATTTTTCCTATTTTTTCCCTCCCCCACACTTAAGTTTTGCATTGTCCTCAATGTAATAAAAATGAACTTCAAAGTAAAGGAAATGAGAAAAATTAAGTTAAAAAGGTACTACCAGGGTAAATACGTATACGCATATTTGATCATAGATTAGCCAATGAGTTCTCCAACTCCCGAATATTGATCAACAATAAGCTTCCGGTAATTCACCCCTGCAAAAACTGCAAAAATATATGAAAAAAAACAAACAAACAAACAAAAAATACTAAAACAAACAAAGTAATTAAAAATAAACCATATGTAATTAATCCTAAAAGAAAAATTATTAGTTAGAGACAGTAGAGTTAGAAATTGTTCGACACATATCATTGTTTTTAAACACAAACCATCATAATCAAATCTCGATGATCACTCATCATCGTCTTCCATGTCTTCAGGAGTAGGAATTCTCTCATCTTCACTCTCCTCATGATCTTCATCCTCAAAAACTGAATCAACTTTTTGCCTCTTCTTTCCAACTCTTGATGATGATCCTCCCACATTAAAACTCGAGCCTCCAACCTCTGGGACTCTACCATAAACAGGCACTGGTTTGGGAAATGGCGCATACCCAGGATATGGGTAAGGATATGGACCAGGATAAGGCTCATACTAAAATGGGTAGGGTGGAACATTTGGTGGGTTGTAGGGTGGTATTTCATAATTGGCTTCTCGTGCCAAGTGTTGGAGCATCGACATTGAATAATCATAATTGTAATTGTGCCTCATCATCATCGAATCTCTCCACACATCCTTACGTTCAGTATCATTAAGTTCTCGATTCCAATCTCCCCACCCCGAGTCAAAACTACTCGGTGCATGAACATTTCCTACTGGCGGCGGCGGTTGATATGGTGCTTGAGGTGCGGCCATCGCCGGCTCATTCCAAGCTCCCAACGTTCTTCTACTCCGATCCAATGCTTTCCTAAAACTTTTATCGTCCCACGTCTCACTTTCAATCGGCTCCGAACACTTAACCAATTCCTCATTCTCAAAATAACCCAAGTTTCTAGCCAATGTGGTCACATAGTGACCTCCACAAATGTCACTCCTATCCTTAATCCCTAGTGCTCTTCTCGAAAGATATTCGGCTATTATCCAAGCTGCATTTATGTTCTTGTCCTCCTCCAACAACTTCATAACCCACAGGTCGGGTTGATTGCATTTATCTCGACTCCCCGTCCTGTGTAAAACAACCCAAGCTATTAATTTCTGCAAAATTTTCTTCAACGGGTTTCTTAGCTTGGACGAGTTTCTACTTGAACAACTTGGATCACCAACACGATTCCAATAATCTGGAATCCCTTCATAATCATTGTGGTACCTCACTAAGCTCACAAAGTGGGCTTCAAACAATCTATACTTAATCTTATGTTTCTCGTACAAACCAAGAGCAACCGCAAACTCCGGCAAAGTTTAGGAATGCTCGTTCCCGCATAGCCTAAACCAAATACACGTATCCCTTACAATATCAACAACCTTCCTTTCAAAATAGAATGTGGAAAAGAATTCCAAACACCATTCTCTATAAACATTCTCATAAATACTGAAAGCTCTTTCCCACGAATAATCCTCAAAAGTGTCCATATCTTATGGATATACGTAAGACATCCTCATCATCTTTCTCAATTCATCCTCACATTCGTAATCCAAAAACACATCCCAATTAACCAAACGCGGTTTAACAAATTTCCTCACTTGAAAGCTTTGAAAGATGCTCATGAAAGGTGTGCTTTTCTTCTCTCTAACTTGTTGAATTTGAGATTTTCATTACTCTCCGGCTGAACATCATATGTGATTTTACTCTTCGCATTCCTTTGAACAAACTTGGTCACAATAGGATTAACACGAACACGTGATGAACTCGAGGAACCTACAACATTGCTCTGTAGAAAACACAAATATCTGTTAGTATTAGAGCATAAGAACCAATGCTACACGATTTAGAAGCCCAAAAACTCATTTTCGAAAAAATTTATTTTCATTTACCGAGCCCTCCATCCGATCGGTTTTCTCCTCCATCCGATCAGATAGAGTAAAATACCACACCCAACCGATCGGTTTGCATCCGCAACCGATTCGGTTGGCTTCTCCTGTCAAACACAAAAACTCAATTTTGCATTTTCAATCGATTCTATCAATTCCAATTCTCTCCTAACCTGCATTTCATCAATTATGATGATTTCTACATCTTTAATTCGCTCCTATCTTGATCCAAAACATCTCCACATGTTTTCTTAATCCATCTTGAACTCTCAAGAACACTACCAAATCAAACTCTCCAATTAGTATTCTAATCAACAATGTACTATCCTAGCATCACTAATTAACAAGCATATAACATCTAGGAATCATCAATTGCAACTAAATTTGATTCAAAATTTTGACCCAATTCAATCCGAAAATTCAATTAATCAATTCTTCCTCAAAACTTAATCAATCATTCTAATTCTCTCTGCAATGTATTCCACTATCATTTACCCATCTATCCCTAGAAAATTACATCTTAATTCAAAGTCTATCAAAAATACCCAATTCTTGACCTAATTTAATAAATCCGAATTAAAACCTAATTAAACCAAATTGATGATGTTACTTACTTGTTTTGGAGCCATTGATACTCTTCTAATACTCCTGCAACTTCCAATCGAATTCTAATGGTCGAATTTTGAATGCCTAAATTTGGTGGATTGTGTGTGTGTGTTTTTTTGTGATTTTTGAAATTTTGAGTTTATATATCAAACTCCAGCTTTTGATCCAACCGATTCGGATTAAGTTTTTGCAAAAATTTCACTTTTTCTTCTTGTCAACACTTTGTGATACTTGTGAGACCAAGTGAAAATGTTTTCTTCTTTCAAAAACTCTTTTTGTGTATGTAAATATTCCACCACACTTAGTCTACCAAAATTTGGTCAATTCTATCTCCACTAATTTCCAAACAAAACTAATACTAAAAACTTAACTAAAAACTCAACTTCATGATCATAAACCTTAACAAAAATATATAAAAATATAAGAAGTCTTATCAATAACCTTAAAACTTAGGAACTTAAGATAACTTAAATTGCAAAAATTAAAATGCATAAAATTAAAAATAAACAAACAATTAGCACACGCTTTTCTCTTTATTCATCCACTTGTCCTTCTTTTTATTTCTTCATCCTTGAAAATACTCGTGCCTAAGGATATCTTCTCCTTGAAATTTACCGGACAATTTCCGGTTTGTCTTTTGAGTTTTAAACCTTCTTATAAAGTTTCTCCCATTTGGGCAAACAATATCAAATTTAACATGCCATTCCCCATCTCCTTTTTCCTTCTTGTAGATACTTGAACCGTCGGGTCCCCACTCCAAATTTTTGAGTTGGACCGGTAAGGATCCAAGAAAATCTGTAAGCTTATTAAACACCAAAACATTTTTGAAGGGGTTAAAGAAAGCCTCCATTGCTAGAGCTCTTTCCATGTCATCTTCGATACCAAAATAACTAGGAGAAATCGGCCCATATTTAGGCATACCATCTTCATCTCTTCCTACATCAAAACAACCCCAAGTGTTCTTCTTATTTTTCTTCCTCTTCATGCACTTCCTTAACTATTTTTCCTCTTGGTTTTGGATAATAAGTATGTTTCAAGATCCCATCATTAATAGTCATAGTACCACGACCCATATCTATAATAGCCCCACATGTCCTTAGAAATGGTCTACCTAACAATAGTGGTAACTCTTTGTCTACTGGAACGTTAAGTACTAAGAAATCGGATAAAAATGCCTGGTACCCTATTTGGACTCGTACATTTCTTACTTCACCCATTGCCTTTGCCTGAGAGTTATCAGCCATAGTAAGATTAGACTGATTAGGTTAGGGGTTACTAAGCCCTAACCTCTTGTACAACATATAAGGCATAACACTAAGACTTGACCCTGTATCGGCCAATGCATACATCGCAACTGTTCCATTTACCTTAATGGGTAAAACAAAATTTCCTGGATCACTCATCTTCTTTGGCAATCCATTTTCCACTATCCTTTCTCTCTCAACCTCATCGAAATCTTTGTCTTCTAGTCTAGCCCTAGCCATCATTACCGCATCCAACTTCTTACGGTATGTCATGTAATTATTCAACACCTCTATAACCAGTTTCTCTTCCATAAGCTCTTGAAATTTCATCTCCAAGTTCTCCAAAATAGCCTCCTTTTGTTCTTGGGTTAGAGGTTTAACAGTTTCTTATGAAATTGGTGTTGAATTTGATGATGATGATGATGATTTTTCATTCTTTAGGGTGGAGGGTTGGGTTAATTTGTTTAGGGGTGCCTTCTTTCTACTTGCTTTCCCCATCTTAACAATCTCTTCCTTCCCTTCTTCTAATTCCGCAAACATCTCATCAACTTCTTTTCCTTCTTTCAATTCGGTAATGTAAATTCTCATCTCGCCAAGTGCGAAATCAAGCTTACACTTGGTTGTAACAAGAAAATCTCTTCCAAAAACTACATCCGGTTCATCAACATTTCCATATTCTAGGACTACAAAATCAACCTTGAAAATGTGGCCGTGAATATTCACTTTCACATCTTTTACCTTCTTACTCCCATAATCCTCATAGTCAAGTCGAATGAAACCAAGCTTGTCTAACACATTTTCGGTGATATTGTTGTCTCCATATTCCATGTTTAACTGAGCATCCCACGCTTGGATTCCTTCCACACCACATGGTGTAGCAAACCTCATAAATGGTGCATCGAACTCTTTATGTGGAGCTCTTGTGAACACAACAATTTCCTTCTTTCTTGGCAAACAAGCTAAATTCTCCCCAACTTCTTTTAATTTTTCAATATCCTTCTTCGCTTCTCCTAACATACTTTCCAAACGTTCCAAGGAATCCCTTGAATCCTTGAACATCTCTTCCAAATTCCTCAAGTATTCCGACACTTCGCTTAAACTCTCCATTTCACTTAGGCAAATACTAATTATAACATAACCACAAAATAAAAAATCCAAATCATTAGCTTTAGGGTTAGTCATAATCGAAACATACTCAAAAATGAAGTTATATCAAGTAACAAACAAGTTCAAACAATCAAAAAAATAAAAAAAGTAAAAATTAAAAACTTTTTAAAAAATTTCCGAGGCAACCATCCGATCGGTTTTAGACCCTACCCGATCGGATGGTCAAATCGTAAAAAAATGTGCACTTTCCAATCCGGATCGGATGCAACCACATCCGATCGGTTGGACCAATCGTGAAAACTTTTTTTTTTTATTGAAACTAAATTAAACATTAAATGAGATAAATGAAAACTTAAAGGAAACTAATTAACTACATTAACTATAAAACATAAAATTAACTATATTAACTACTAAATTAAAAACTTTAAAAACATAAAAGCATTAAAATAACTCTGTGATCATCATTAAACATATAATTAAACAACTAATCAATTTTAACTATTACTACACTTAAAACTACCATTAATCTTATCATTAAAAAGACTAAATACTACTAAAACTTAAAAACTAAAAAAAAAATTACCGAGGCTCCAACCGATTGGTTGGACATCCATCCAATTCGGTTGGTCCCGAACCAATCTTCTTTTTTTTTATTTTTTTTTTACTTTTTCTTTCTTACAAAAGAATTTTCTTGATCAAAACTTATAAATTACTAACAAAAATCTAATCAGACAAGTCAAATAATCAAATAATCAAATCCCCTGCAGCGGCGTCAAAAACTTGATGTGTTACGTCGGGTTGCAGGTTTTAAAATTTATAAACACGATTTATCCGGTTCTCTATTTAACATATACGAGCAAGTATACTCGTCCGTGGTAGTAAAGGTGGGTAAGTCGAGATCGTCCCAAGGGATTTGGTTTTTGTATTTAGTAAAACAAGTTTTTAAAAAAAGGTTGTCAAGCCAATTTGGTGAAAATTCTTAAAGTAAATCCAATCAAACAAAACATATACTTGTGTGTAATTCTATAACTAATTACATAGAGTATTCTACCAAGTTGGGTGTAACTTGTAATGATGCACAATTTTATGTAAATGATCAACAATCCATGGTTTATGTCATGAAAAATCATTTCTAAGAATTCAATCTCCTAGTTAACTCCTTTCGGCCTTATTAACTATTATGACAATTCTTTTAAGCACTAGTTGTTTGAAAAGCAATTCTTATCTTAATTGTTCCTACGAATCCTTTTGGCCCTTTTATCGTGATGAAATTGTTTCAAATCCATTTTAATGAGTAAATATGGTGCTTGTCACACACCATATACCATACTAATTCGTGCACTAACGTTTTGGAATAAAAACATAAAGAAAATCCTTTTGGCCTTTTTATCCTTTGAAATGTTTTTACCAACAAATTAAGCAAGATTAGATGTTATTTCAACAAACTCATAAAATAAGAAATGTTTTCATGCATCACTATAAAATAAAAATACTCCAACAATTAGTTACATCATAACACACAAGTATACCAACAATGACTCCATAACAATCATTATAAAACACAAGTAACAAAACATACTTTCATTAAACGTAAAGTAAAAGTAGTTCATTGTATATAAACAAGATGTACCTAGCTTAGATTACAAGAACTAGATTTGTGGTACTATAGCAACCACACTCCTCCAATCGCCTAATAAGACACGTAAACAATTCCAAACTCCACCAAACTATTGAGACTTGAACTCAAAGTTTCCTGGACGTTTTTGCAGTACTTCTAAGCTTTCGGGCAATGATAATAAGTTAGTAAGGACTTTGGTGTAAGCCTATTACTAATTTTTTGTGTCACTCCTTGTATCTAACCTTGGAACTCTTTAAATATGTGTAAGAACACTTAATTCTCAAGTAAAAACGTCCTAGGATGGTTAATGTGAAAGAAATGATCAGCCACAATGATTATGAGGAGTAATAACACCAATAAATGTGACTTTTAGTAACAGCAGCAACCTCCAACCGATCAGATGAGGGTCCATCTGATCGGATGGCCTTCTCGGTAAAACCTAACTGAATCGGATGCCGGTTGCATCTGATCGGTTGGACTTGTCCTGTCCTCACAATCTTTGACTTTCTTGGTCTTTTATTTGTAGATGCTTTATCCTTCATTTGAGTGTTAATTTCTTCCATAGAACTTGATATTTTCTTGATATATAAACGTAGAAATCCTGACACTTTCACATCCTTGAGTCCTTGTGTGGTTACTTTCTTGTTTCCATCTCGAGAATTCTCCAATTTGTGCATAATTACTTCAATTCTTCGACTTTTCCTGTACTTGACTACATTTACTTGCATATACACTTTTTCCATGATTAAGCAACAAATACATACAAGTATAAGCAAATATGATGCACAAAACTATAGATAACGTAACTAAAAACATGTTCATTTTGTACGTTATCACTTGTCCTGGATGGTTAGGTTTATGTCCTATGATCCGCCAGAGTCGAAGGGATCTACCGAAGGACAATTCCAATAGATTAGAATTAGAAGTCCTTAGGTATGATTGATAAAAGAAGAAAAGTGATGAGAGGAGAAAGAAGGGGTTGAAGAATTAAAAAGAAAAGTTTGTAAAAAGGGTGAAAAGAAATAGCCCTCTATGAAAACTTAGGGCAGAAACTGGGTCAATACATCTGCTATCGGCCATCACAAAAATGATACTAATATTGAAGACAATATGTCATGGACCCAGTGACGTGCTGCACAACCCCTCCTAGCCACTCAGGTATCTCTTAAAAGATATTTGTTTCATTTCTCACAGAGAACCTTGCATAATCTATCGACCTCTCACTCTGAGATGTGTTAATATTGAAAAGGAGGCCCTCTGCTCCATGCCTCCGATGACTAAAACCAAAACGCACGTAATCGAGTCTAGAGCCATGAGATTCATCAAAAGATCTATTAGGATACACTTTCCTATGCATACACTTGTGTTCGCCAAAAAGGACACGAGTTGTATAAGAGTCATTATGGGATCTTCGGATCTTGCCATATACATCATGATGGTTACTAGTTTCAAACGGTCTACAGTCATGGAGTGATACTTCGGTATACTTTAGAGCCTCACCTGAATTATGGGTATACTTCGGTATATCTGTTGTAAGCCTTTTTAAGGCTATCAAATTCAGGAGTAGCCTTTGTAAGGATTAGAGAGGGTTTTCAAACTATGCTGTTAATTCTCTCGAAGTCTGAGCTTGTAAATGCTGGAAATCCCGCTAAGGAGATTCCTTTCATGAATCGAATCCAGAAGATGTGGGTCTATACTTGGATTCTTTCCAAAGTATCGATAACTGTCCTTAATAGGATTCGGACGGCTGATGTGCCCGACCAAGGTGAATGGAATCAAGACATTCATTAGTAAAACAATCGTAGTGGTCTAATATTTATGAACAGTCCACAATGATCGATTGGAGATTATTACTAACATTTACCATGCAGCTACCGATGAATGTTCTTTGGAGAAAGACCGTTACCATCATAATTCATCAACTCAAACTCAAAGATCCACTTGCTCATACCAAGCAAAGCTCAAAGAAAGCTCTCTTCAAAGATCAAAGAAAAGCAAAGTTCAGAATGATTCTACGACAAGGTCAAAGAATCTAAAAATAAAGAGACAAAGATCTAAGTCAAAGAAAAAGGAGCTTCACAAAGATTCAAAGTCAAACAAAGTATGAGCATGTTGGAGAAAGACGTAAAGACAAGAGAGTAAAGATGTTGATCAAAGGCAAGAACGATCAAAAGTCATTAATCAAATATCACAAAGCATGAAGGAACAAATAATCAAAGACTATTCTATGATGACACACAAAGTTAAAGACCAAGAAGACAAAAGACCTAATCATGTGGAGCATCTTTTGAATGACCACCCCTTAGGGGGAGATTGTTAGCATTAAGAAAGTGTTGGTTATTCTACTACTAGTGTCTTTGTAACATGTTATAGAATTTTTTTTAGTTATATTTCATTTAAAGGGCTTTGGTCTTGGTAAGTATAAAAAATATGTAAGCCTTATATTTGTTCATGTAAACCAAGCCCAAGCCCAAGCCCATAGAAAGCCTTTTAGGGCAACATGTATTCGACTATAAATGCACCTCAAATGACACATTTGAGGTGTGGGCTTGAGTGTGAAAGTGTGTGTTTTTCTTATGAAATAAAAGCTTTATTTTTCTTCTTTCTCTATCTAAATTACACGACATACACATATCTTGTACCACCGTATCGTGCTGAATATTATTTAATAAGGTTATAGATCTAAGGTCCTACAATTTTCTCATTTTTTTGTAACTACACAGGAAGAAATGATCAGGTTGCGGGATTTGGGAGCGAATACGCCTAGTGGACAACCCTACACTGAGGAAGAAATACTTCCCAAGGTGATAAAGGGCAAGTAGCGAGGTTACATTGCTAGGAGGGGTAGGCAGTTACCCGGCATGGGCAAGTCAAAGTTATCTTACTCGCAACCTACAGGTACGTACACCTAGCCTCAAATTGTTTTGATGTCGGTTGAGAGAGACGAGAAGGTTGCTGAAGCTACGCAAGAGGCTAATGCGACTCGGCGTGAACTCAATGAGGTGTTATCTCTATTAAGGAGTAACCCTCAATGGTCCAAGTTATTAAGCCAGCTTCCTTCTGTAGCGAGATAGGCTCGGGCAGTGGGAGTGGCGCGGGCGAGAGTGGCGATGACGAGGATGGCAGCGCGGATGAGGAGGGGTAGTAGTATGGGTATATATGGGCTTTTGTGTGTGACTTATCCTTTGAACTATATTTTTGGCGACCTGTATGTTATTATTGTACACTTTAAACATGCTATGTACTATTTTGGCTACTTGTAACTTGTGGATATTGCATCTTATGTGGATTGGCATCTAGATGTAGATTAGAACACCAATTTTGGATAACTTTTAGCCGTTATAAGTTTGTTTAGAGATTATATTTGTTTTAGTCGTTATATATATAAGTCTTTTAGCGTTATAAGTTGTTTGCCGATATTGGCATGTTGGTTTTGGTTGTGTACATGTTTGGTAGATTTTTTCAATAAAATTTTTGGAAAAAATTTGGGAAACTGCTGCTGTCTAGCATTTTGTGCAGCAGCAGCATAAGGTTTTGTCAAAGACATTTCCTATATAATATCTATTTACATTTTGACTTTTTTGGTGTTAATTGGCTTTCATCAACTTTTAAATTTTTTCACAGAGGACATGTCCTCGGCAATATAGATCAAAAGTTTGACGTTATTTGACTTTTAAATTATTTTGTTGAGGACACGTCCTCGGCAATGTAGGAAAAATATTAATTAATTAAATAATAAGTTAATTAATTAATTAATTATAATTGTTTTCTCAGAGGACATGTCTTCGGGAAAACATTGGTCGAACCTCACAAACGTTTGACTGGAAAATGGAGTAGGCCCCACATTGTCCTCGGGGAATGTCCTCGGCAATGTGATCGCCAAGGAGGTTGCCCCTCTACCTTATATGTATAAATAGGTAGATGACAGTTTGCAGTGGACTTGTCCTCGGCAATAATTTTTACCGAGGACATATCCTAAGCCGGAAAAAGTCCTCAGAAATTGACTTGTTTGTACTAATGGTTGTTCATCCGGATAATACGGATAGTGATAGTGACGATGAGGTTGAGGAGGTTTTTGATGAAACTGCCAGCTTTATGGCATCTACGAGCTCAAAAGCTGCTAAAAGTGGCAATGGGGCGGGTGGGGGGGAATAAGAGTTTGTATGAAAAATGGAAGGAGGATTATGTTGAAGACCCATATGATAATGATGAATTTGATGATTGTGTCCTGCCTAATGATCTAAAAAAGTTCTCAAATGATTATGGTATTAGTGTTCGTGGTCAACTTATATAAAATTTATAGGTCACATAAGCTTGGCATGTCATTCTTATGTAAGGTTAGGTTCGAAGCGCAGTTGGTGTGTTTGTTTTTGCCTGTTTATACAAAATTCATTGTATTTAATTGTTTTTTGGTGTAATAATATTTACCGGAGAAATCCTTTACCAAAAAAAATCTAATATATGCACTTGAATACTGATTAACCTTTCTGGAAACTGCAAGTTTATTTGCTAGCTGATAAATTGACGGCATGATTTTTATTAATCCACGGCTATTGAAAGTGAGTTTAAAATCATACCCTTGCAATTCCTTAACTTACACTCTTCCCTTCGTCACTAGTAAATTCAAAAAAGGATAAAGATAACCAATCACTTGGGTTGGGTTGTTTAAACACTTGATGGAAATTAGAAGCAGCCAAGATAGCTCCCATAATGCTTACGAATATGTTAGCGCATTTGATTTCACTTGACACAAAGATAATCATTCAAAAACTATAAAAAAAAAATTAGCCTAATTCTAAGTAATCACATACAAAAACATCTAACAAATCACCACAATAAAATTTTGTTGGATGTGGTGAGCACTGAACAGGGTGAAGATAATCAATGGCCTAACTACATACCAATGAATGGTTACCGGATATCACTTGGAATCGTGTTATCACTTTTCAAAGTAAACTATTCGACCCTATTGCCTGCGTATCACGAATACCTACTTGGGATAAGACCAAAGGTTTGTTACAGAATTTGGGACAAATCAATAACCCTTGCGCATCCAAGTGTTTATGGTTTTTTTTATCTCTCCTCATGCATGATTGATTTCCAATTTATAGGAAAATACTTATAGCTAGTCAAATGGAATTATGAGGATCAATCGGCCCATTAATCACCCCATAATTATCCCCATTATAGCCAATAGTGGTTACATGACCAATTAAATGTAGTCATAAATGCAGTTTTAACTACCACTTGAATAGGTTAGAGTAGTTACATACTCATTCCGGCAGTACTAACTCCAGCAGTACTAACTTAGTACTAGCAGTAGTAACTCTGCTCTAGCAGTACTAACTTAGTACTAGCAGTAGTAACTCTGTGAAGGATTGAACCTTCTGATGAGTTACTTCCAACCACTATCAGATTCAGGGTTGAGAGGATTATAAAACACTTAGGATGTTACTCCTTTATAACGTGTTTGAGATACTTTGAGTGTATGCAGTTAAGTATGCGGAATCTACTTAACCACACTTAGACGAATAATGGTTTGTTTAATGGAACAGTAAAGTATGTATGAGCAATGAACACAGTAAGATTAACACCAAATGATTCAGTATTATTACTTGAATAATACGAGTGATCTTGCTATCACTAGGGTTACAAAGACCTTGAATCTTAACAAAACTCTATGACTGATATATATCTAAACGTATATCCTAGGATCTCCTTTTATAGACTTAAGGAGTCCTTTACAAGATAAGTATCCTACCATATAATTCTAACTAATTAAGTTATACAAAAGATCCATTCCATACTTATCCTCTACAATATCGTATAAGACAGTTATCCATGCAGCAGTACCTTCCATATATCTAGCAGTACTAACCTAGCAGTTTGTACTGTTAGTTGTTTCTTCAGCAGTCTTAAGTTATACACTAACAGTTTGTACTATTAGTGTAATTCTCCAGCAGTACTAACTTCTGAACATTTAATTCCCAACAATTCTCCCCTAAACTTGTGATTTACTCTAAATCATCAAGTTTCTTATGAATTAAATGAGGATGTGAGGATTCTTCCAAACACTACATAGATAATCTTAGTCTTTTAGCTTTTCTTTGTTCTACAAGCTGAAATATCTTTCTGATTAGCTCATCTGCCATTTCTGAATCTTCTTCAACCTTAAGTGTTGATGACAGCATAGCCATTAAAACTGCTGCTCTAAAAGGATAATCTTTTTCCACCAACATAAAAATTTCCAATCCAGCTTTTGTGGAAACTCTGTGAACACTACAGTTATCAAAAAGCTTCCATGTGATGTCTGCAACTGGAGCTTGAAATCTCCAAATAGCTTCACCTCCATCTGGCTCATACAATATTTTTAGCTCAACCCATAGTTCCTTATCTTTGTCATCTATAGGATCTGAGGTCTTGAATCTCTCTTGAACTAACCTCCATAATTTATCTAAATCATCTCTGTCAAAAGCTCTGATCAAATCTTCAAAGAATTTGTAGACTTCAGTTTTTCCTCCTACCCTGATGATCTTCCACCTCTTGATTCTTCCATCTGTATACACTTCCCAGTCAATAATTGGATGTTTGCTTGAAGGGGATCAATGTTAAGGGATTCTGGAACCACCACTATGATACTATGAATCTGCTCATCAGTCAATGTCTTTTCTTCTTTCTCAACTGAATCATCCTACTTTTCTCCTTCTATCTGTTGTTCCTCTGCAGGTTCTTCTGGAACTGTTTCTTCTTCAATTCTTAGTCTCTTGGAATCCCCTGACTCCAATTGTTCTGCTGTTCTCTTTTCTCCTCTTATTTCAAATGTATCACCTTTCAGAGACTCCTGAAGTCTTTTATGTGCATTAGTATAGATCTCTTCAATTTCTTCATAAGACCTATATTTGAAGTGTTTTTCTTGCCAATTGTCCTGATTCTCCAAATAAGTCTTCATGTACTTCAGTTTCTCACTTCTTGAAGGAGCTTTCTTGAGATATGCTTTCTTTTTACTCTGCTTCCTTCTGATTTCCTGCAAAAAGTCATTAATTGCTGAATCTTGTTCTTCTAGAGTATACTTTGACCTTTCTTCTTCTTGTAATTTTGCTGCCAACTCCTTGTCAGAAAGAATCTGAGCAGCTCTCTCTTCCTCTTCAGTTTGAAACTTTCTCTCAATCATAAATGCTGCCACTCTTTCTTCTTCATCTAACCTTTCTTCTTCAACAACTCTTTTTAACTCTTCTTCATGGAATTTCTGGGCTAACTCTTCATCAAGTGCTAACTGAACCTGTTCCTTCTTGGACAACTGTCTAGAAGATGGTTCTTGCTCTGTCATGATTGCTTTGCCCTTATCTGCTCTTGATAACCTTGGTCTTCTTGAGTATACTTTAGTAGCAGTACCTTGATATCCAGCAGTAAGAAGATCTTCAACACTAGCAGTACCTTCCCATTCACTACCAGTACCTTGTCATTCACTGCTAGTACCTTCTTTAAAGACAGCAGTACCTTGATCCATCTGTTGTTCCTGCCTCCCCTGAGTTTCATATTCCTCTTAAACCAAAGAGATATCAGGATCATGATCCATTTGAGCAATCTTCCTCCCCTGTTTGGAAGATTCCTCACCATCATCTGTGCTTGGACCCTTGGATGAACTAGAAGAAGAAGAACTTGTTGAAACCACCATCTTTGCTGATCTTTTTCCTTTGAGTTGCTTGACTGTTGTCTCTAATTTCTTTACTTTTAGAACCAACTTGGTGTAGACAACACCAAAGTTCTTCTTATGGCTTTTAAGATTAGCTTCCAAAGTATTCACCTTTTCTGACAAGTTTGTACAAAGAACCATCAATTCCTTAAGTGTATAACTGCCCTCAACACTTCCTGATGTGTTACCTTCAGGGAGAGGTGCATCATGGGGCATACCAAGAGTACTAGGTACTGTTGGTGTTGCCATGGATTGGGTCTTAGCAATGTTACTTCTGTCCTGCCCAGCTTCTAAGCCATAGACAGTAGAAGTAGCCATTTCCATACTGACAAAGTCAGCCTCATCTGCTACATTTGTGGGAGTAGGAAACCTGTGCTGAGGTACATCAGAGTCCTGTCTGGATGTAGTCCTATGTGTTGATGAAGATGGTTGTGAATATTCTGATGGTGTGGGTGTGTGATGGGAGACAACTAGGCTTGTTGCTCCTTCACCCTGAGCTTGTAACATTGAATCAAAAAGTGGTACTGCTTCCCTACCATAACCCCTTTAAGCCATTTTCATATTACTAAAAAGTTTTTGAGTAAGCTTGGGAGTTGGATAAACAGTTTTGTGTAGAAGCAGTTGATGTTTTCACATGTTCAAAATAGTTTGAATGAACTTGGGATACATCAAAAAATTTGATTTACTATCAACATTTTTAACCATACCTTCAAAAAGGAGTTTAGAAAAATTAAAGGTTCTGTCAGTAGCCAAGCAAATGAGAGCAGTAGCAATATTACTACTGAACTGTTCCCATGAGGTTTTCTTGGGACTAAGATAGTGAAGGATGGTGTGAATTAAAAATCTCCGTTGAGGGGCAAAATGACTCTTTTGAAAAGTTAAAGCTTGTGAGTCAGTGTTATACCCCATCCTGGTTAAGTTTTCAAAAATAGCAGTGTTTGGCATAGCATTAATACCATTGTCATCATTCAAGTGGAGATGCCTCCTGAGTGATGATTCAGTAATAATGATAGATTTACCATCCACTTTAGCTTTTAATTCTTTGTTAGCTTTTATAAAAAGTGATGGTCATTTGTCGTAATTATATATTTGTAATGTGTCGTTGTATATTAAGTTAGAATAGTCAATGGGCTTTATATCCTAATCTAATAGGTTAATTGTTAGTCCATAAAAGGCCCAAGCCCATCCTTAGTGAAAAACTATAAATAGCCCCACCCTTCCCATTTGTAAGGGTTGGTGCTTTAGGGATTGCTTAGTATGTGCGCTAATAATATTTCTCTCTCTAGTTTCTCTCACTAGAATTCCAATGCCTCACTTCTCTCTTTGATTCTTATTGATTGTAGTTGTATATGATAGGATTGATTTAGGGATAACAACTGGTATCAATAGCCAAACAAGGATTTAGGAGTAATTTTTTTTAGGATTCGGTTACTGTTCATTCTCCATTCTTCGAGTTTTTTCGAATCCTTCGAGTTAGAAGGCTTCGACTTTGTCCAAAATCCTTCGAGTTTGAAGGCTTCGTTTTTGGATACTTCGAGTTTCTGGCTTCAACTTTGTGGCTTCGAGTTTGAATCCTCCGAGTTTGTGGCTTCGACTTTGTAGCTTCGAGTTTGAAGTTAAAAGTTCAAAGTCTTCGAGTTTCAAACAGTAACTTCGAGTTAGAAGTTGTGTTTGACCCCTTTGAGTATCTAAGTTAAGTCTTCGAGTTTGTATGATTACTTAAGTTTCCGAGTTAGGAATTTACTTAAGTTCTTCGACTTTGTACAAAATTCTCCGAGTTTGGACGCATTTTGTGAAATCATTCGAGTATCCTAGGAATCTTCGAGTATCTTGGGTTCTTCGACTATCTCTCCGAGTTTGGAAGTTTTCAACTATCTCTTTAAGTTTGTTTTCATCGAGCAACTATCCAAACGAGTTAATAAATAAATAAAAAATTGCATAACGGTTAAAATTTTGGCCCAAAATTCAATTTTTTATGGTGAAATTTGGTGTCAAAATCTTTAAAGCTCAAATTTTTCTTGTAACCTTAGAATTGCATTTTATGGTATATTTCAAATTCTGGTAGAGAAATTTTTCAAATTCAATTTTTGGAGGGAAATCAGAAATCACTATTAAGAAATCCTTCAACTTAGAAAACTCGGGAAAGGACTTAACTTTAAACGAACACAACTCTTGAACCTTAACCAACATCAAACACAACTCCTATTTTTTGAACCGATCCAACATCAACTTTATCATACACCTTCATCAATGGCTACTCAACAAGACATCCATGCAGCCGGTGCAGAAAACCGTCCTCCTATGCTAGAAAAAGGTGGATATCTTCAATGGATGAGCCGTATGCTTCGCTATATCAAAACCAAACCTGATGGATAAGGTAAACTCCTGCTTAACTCCATCCAGAATGGACTATTCAAGCCTCGTCAAATTCAAGACCCTGGAAATCCAAATGAAACACCTCCTGTCCTACCATTCCTTCGTGAACAAAGAGAAGATGATTACACAGTAGAGGATTGGAAGAAAATTTCAGCTGATGACTTGGCAATGCACTTAATTCAACTTGGTTTACCACGTGAGATCTTTGCTGATGTTGACAGTTATGAAACTGCTTATGATATGTGGGAACGAGTTAGAAGGCTTTGTCATGGCACATAAATTGGGCAACAAGATGTTAAAAAAAAGCTGATAACTGAATGGGAGAATTTCACATCCACTCCAGCAAAACCCATTGAATCTTACTACACTAGGTTTTGCACTCTAATGAACGAGCTCATCAGAAACAAGTTGCCACCAAGACAAATTGTTCAAAACATCAAGTTCATCAATAATCTACCAGAAGAATGGGGACGATTTGTCACTATTGTCAATCAAACAAAGGACCTTCACTAGGTGAACTATGATCAGCTCTATGACTTTCTAAAGCAAAACCAGGCAGAGGCGAATGAATTTAGGAAAGAGAAGTTAGCAAAGCAACATGATCCTCTTGCATTAATTGCTCAAACACCAACACCTGTACCAGTGATTACACAACCATCATCATCATCTTCCAGTCAGAACTACATGCAACAACAATACATTCCACAAACTGCTGTTATTCCATAACAAGAATTCTACCCACAACAACAACAAGTCATTCCACAACAACAATATCCATAATTTCAAGAACCAGAATTTACTAACAATGATGAAACTCTTACTGCTATGACATAAGCATTTGCTTTAATATCAAAGGAATTACAAGGACGCTATTCTACATCTACTAACAACAACCAAAGAATCTCATCGAACACTCGCAACAGGCAAATTGCACAACCGGGTTTCAACATGGGTCAGCAAGGACAAATGTTTGGAGGTTATGGGAATCAGCAGGGATATGCTCCTAGATATCAGATATGTAATCAGAATGCAGGGCAGTATGTAGGAAATCAGATGGGTTAGTATGCAGGGAATCAGATGGGTCAAGTTGTTGGAAATCAGAGGGGTCAGAATATTAGTAATCAGATTAGGAATGTTGTTGCACCAGTTGCTGGGAATTATGGAAATATGAATCAGGGTAATTTGGTAAAGAGTTTCAACTATCAGGGAGTCTGTCACATTGCAAGGAACTGTCCTACCAAGCCGAAAAAGAAAGATCTAGAGTATCTGCAGAAAGCAGTGTTGTTGGCACAAAAGGAAAAGGCAGGGTTTCGGTTGAATGCAGAAGAAAATGACTTTATAACTCTTATGGATGATATGGAAGACCTTGAGGACATCGATGCAAACTACATTTTCATGGAAAATCTTCAGGAGGCTAAGTACAACATGGATTCTGAAGCACCTCCTACTTATGATGTCAATGCAGTCTCTGAAGTACCACCATTCCCTAAATGTCACAATAATGAAATATTTGATATGTCACCTCATGAGGAACAGCATCCTGCGACTCCAGCAACCACTTATGATACATATATGGACACGCCAAGTTGCAGCAATATTAATTTGGCAACTCTAGATATGGATCCTAATGGGGGCTTCGAGTCACAGCATGTTGAGAATGATGAGGAAACACGTGCGTTATTTGAATCATTATTGAACAATTGTAGTGTTGAAATTGAAAAAGTCGAAAAGATCAATCGCGATGTTAAGGCCGCGAATGAAAAATTGACCGCTGAGCTTGAGAGATATAAGGTGAATAAAAAAGCTTTTGAATTTAATAAAACACGACAGTCAGAATTAGAAGATGGTTACAAAAACTCCGTTTTAAGAGAAAAACAATTGCAAATTAAGTTTGACACCCTCGATGTTAACTTAAACAAGAAAATAAGATCCTTAAACACGGAAGTTTCAGATTTGCAAAACCAACTTTCTAAAACAAAATCAACTTGTTCTACTCTTGAAAAAGAAAAGAAACAGTTGAAAGCAGATTTTTCAAAACGCAAAAATGATCTTCTTGATGAAATCATTGAGAAACAAGAAACAATTAAAAAATTAGAAGATTTGCTTGTAAAAACGGGTCACCCTGCTCAAACAATTCATATGCTTATTAAAGAACCAAACCCGCTTTTACATACAATGAAGAAAATGGCTATCGGTTGTGAAAACCCTTATCATCTCAAGAAAGCTCAGAAAGAACAGAATGTGTTATATAATGGTAATGTGATATTTGCTGAACATGATCCTCCCACGGTTCAGGATTCTGATGAAACGATTGAGCTTGCTGAAGAGAGTAGAATCAAAATGAGACAAAAGAACCCAGAAATTAAACAAATTGATTATCAAAAACTTAACATACTTTCTGGCGTAAATTTTGTTAAACAACAACAAACACCAAAGGTGTTCAAAGCACCAGTTGTTTCAACAAAACCAAAATTTGTTTCCAAAAATCTTTCAAATCTGGAACAAATGTCCTCTAGCAACCCTTTTAACACAAGTGAAGCTAGAAGGTATTTGGATGACATTAAAGATAGAGTGAAAACACTTCAAAGTATTGTTGAATCCAATGTTGCAAAAATCGGTCAACTCGGCCGATTAATCTCCGATTACAAGGTAATCGGCCCTATACCTTGTAGAATTTCAAAAATCGGCCAAAAAATCGGTCAGGCAAAAAAATCAGCCCAAAATCAGCCGAATCGGCCAAAAAATCAGCCGAATCGGCCAAATCGGTCAGCTTTGAAAAAATAAAAATTTAGGCATTCTACTTAATTTGGGGATCGTTTATTTCACTTATAACGCACAATGAGTCTCATAATCAGAATTGGAGCCTTTTATTGAGGTTTGGAAACATAGTAGGCTTGGAATCAGTTACGATCTTTAGTTTGGTCTCCAGAAATACCCAAAACATGCAAAAAATGCCAATCCAATTAATCACCGATTAATCCCGCCTCGGCCGATTACTCGCTGCAGGGTGGTCGACCGCCCGGCTACCGATTCACGATTTTTGCAACATTGGTTGAATCTAAAACGAATCTCAGCATCAACAACTGGCCTTCAAGTTTTCACATTGAAATGAAAAAGGTGTTTCAAACAGAAATTACTACTCCACTCCATAACATTAGTGCGAGAGTAATTCATGTTGAAAATGCAATTTTAAAAGAAAAAGCCGACTTTGTCAAGGACCACAAATCCCTGGTGAAGGAAGCTAATGAAAACATTGAACGCATCAAAGTTTTGGAAAACCACAATGATTTATCAAACATATTCTGTGGAAGATGATGAAAGGCTGAATGCAGAGACTTCTGCAATTGTTTCAAAATATGAAAATGCTCTTATTAAACTTGAAAAAGAAAATGTCTCATATTTTAAACAACTTGATCACAAAATCGACGAATGCAAGTATGACAAATTGTCGTATGAGCGTGCCTACAGGAACATGAAAGAGCAAAATGATCTCATGAAGTCTTAGCTAGAAAGTATAAAAGGGAAGGGTGAGGAAACTAAGTTTTCAAAACCATCGACTTCGGACAAACCGGTTGTAAAACCAAAAATGTCAATTTCTCAATCTATTCCAAAAGTTGATGTGTGATGTGTTACGTGCGTCTACAAGTTTTAAATTTATAAGGGTTGAATTAAAGAATCTTGAAATAACACATACGAGCAAGTGAACTCGTCCGTTATAGAAAGATTATGATGGTAAGTCGGGATCGTTCGCAGGGATTTGCGAGTGAATCGAGTTGTAAGTATAAAAGCTACTAAAAGTAAATCTAAAAAACAAGCAATAATGATAATATGGTAATTCAAATGATTAAAACTACACTTGCTTAGACTAGTTTACTACTCTTGACAAGCATGATTGTGATAACTTTTGTTAACATGTCAGTTATGATAATTAGTTGGTGAACTAATCTATCGTTCTTACAAGTTAAACCTTCATCAAGATTTTAGTTTATAAAAACAAGCATTAAGTTTAAACAATCAATTCAAGATCAATTCAAGTTTCATAAGTTTGGATTAACAAACTTAAACACAAAAATAATCTTTTGTTTTATCAAATAAGCTTAGGAAATGGTCAATACAAAATGTAACCGATCATAGACAAAAAGATTACAATTGATTGTAAACTACTAATCTTTCGACCTATGAGGTGGTTTTCAATCAATCCAATTTGATAGACAAAAGCATTCTTATTACAACCACAATTATGTTCCTTTGTTTAACCAAGAATAATGAGTAAAAACAATCATTCATAGAAAAATGATTATAACTAGTTGAATAACAATAAACCTTTCGACCTTTAGAATTACTAACAACTAGTCAAACTTGATTAACAAATGTCACTATAAAACTTAAATACAATTGGATCTTATAATTAACTTGAAATTGAATTAAAACATGTTATCACAATCATAAGCAAATCATTAAGTAATATACATCATCTAAGCAAGTGCACAAAGGCACTAGCTACTCATAGCAAACATGAACATAAACTCAGAATTTTGAACATTAGAAATCATGATTAAAAGTCTTACAATGATTGGAATGAGATTACAAATGATTAGGTAATGATACCCAAAGTATTGGTGTTGACTTCTTGAGAGTTTGACTTCCAAATGTTGACTTTTTGGACTTCCAAAGTTTCCTGGACTTCTAAGGATGAATTTAAGAGCTTTTGAGAGTGGTTTATGATTAGAGATAGTTGTGTAATACTTTTCTTTTTTTTTTAGTTGTTGTCTTGTTGTATTCAAAGGATTACAAGAGGCTCTATTTATACTCATCTCAAGGCCTAGGGTGTTAAATGCTGTAACTTGGCCTCCAAGTAGCTTAGAAGGACCTAGAATACCAAATAGAAGAGCCTAGAATTGAACCAAAGTGCAGATTTAAGAAAAGTACAAGGGCTCCATCCGATCGGATACAGGTTATGTCCGATCGGATGGTCTTGATCATCATCTCCATCCGAATCGGTTGCGAGTTGCATCCGATCGGATGGAGTTGTCCTGCAGACACAAACTTGGTCTTTTGATGTTTGGCTTGTATCTTTCTCATAGCTCTTGGTTCTTAGTCCAAACTTGATCTTTCCTTTTTCTTGGAACTTGGAATCATGAATACTTGGATCTTCATTCTATGAAATGCCTTTTCGGAGTGGATCTTGACATGGGAATCTTCGAACAATCGTAAGTTCTTGTTTCCTTCATCAATCTTTCACTTTTTCTTCCTTTTTCCTATACTTGGCTACATATATTTTGCAAACATACTTTGCTGCGATTAAGTAACAAAAGCATATAAATATAACGAAATAATATATACAAAAGTACAAATAACGCTACTAAAAACATGCACAATTTGAGCGTTATCTATGTGATAATTGATTTGACAAAACCAGTCACTCCAACATCCTTGCCTAAGCAAAGTGAAAAAGAAAAAAGTGTTGATAAAGGGAAAGCAGTTGTCGAAACACCGAATGTGATAGCACTTGGTCTTTATAGGATTAGTCCCACTACTGCGTCTGCCTCTACATCTCAAACATATAGGGCGATAGACAAGAGTGTAACAGATAATCCAAAAGAGACTAGGACTACTAAAACAACTTCAAAGGACAATAAGATAAATCCTAATGTGTGTGCCTTACCTTCTACATGAATAGAAAGCACCTCTAAGAGCAGCAGACTATAGCCTAGGAGCAATACAAGGAACAATAGAGTCTCGCCTGCCTCTGAGAGTAGATGCAAGAATAAAAATGAAGAAGTAGAAGAACTCCCTAGGAATTTATCGCTTTCGAATAAGAAACATATGTCATATGGATGTAATGGTAAAAGTACTGATTCTGGTGCATGTAATGACTATGTTTGTTTAATGTGACAGAAATCTTTGTCTTAAAATGTCTGTGATAATAATGTTTCTAATAATGTGAATGTGAATGCAATGCCTGAGCAGAAAGATGTTCCTCCAGGAACTAGTTCTAGATCTAGATATGTTAAAAGACTAATTGTAGCATCTACGTCGGCCACTAGTAGTATATTGCCTAGAAACTATCTTAAGTTGTGCGCATGGAAACCAACGAGTAGAGAATTCAGACTAGTGAATGGTAATTTAAAAAAGGTTCCCAAAGAACAAGTAGAAACCTTCTATGAGTGTGATTCGTTTTTTACCCCTAACCCCATGGAACCAAATGATAAACGGTTTCCAAATGCAAAATCATCTGTTCTTGGCAGGTTATCGAAATATGTCTTTGGATCATCGACTCGGGTTGCTCCAAGCACATGACCAGGAATCTAAAGCTGCTGATCAACTTCGTATGGAAATTCACGGGCACTGTACGCTTTGGAAATGATCATGTAGCAGCTATTCTGGGTTATGGAGATCTTCTGTTTGGCAATTTCTTAATCACTCGGGTTTACTACGTAGAAGGGTTGGGACATAACTTGTTTTCAGTCGGTCAGTTTTGCGATGCAGATTTAGAGGTTACATTTAGGAGAAATACTTGCTTCGTTAGAAATTTGGTTGGAGATGATCTCTTAACTGGGAATCGTGGCACCAATCTATATGCTATCGACATAAACCAAATGGCCTCTTCATCACCAATTTGTCTCATGACAAGAGCATGCGAAACAAATTCTTGGTTGTGGCATAGACGATTATCCCATCTCAACTTTGACACCATCAACAAGCTAGCCAAAGACAACATAGTCAACGGTCTCCCAAAGTTCAAATACACCAAAGATCACCTATGTCCATCCTGTGAGCAAGGAAAAAGCAAAAGGGCAACATATAAACCTAAAACCGTACCCAGTTCGGTGGATAAGTTACATCTGTTGCACATAGACTTATGTGGCCCAATGAGAGTTGAAAGCATTAATGGGAAGAAGTACATCCTTGTTATCATCAATGACTATTCGAGATATACTTGGGTAAAGTTTCTAAGATCAAAAGACGAAGCACCAGGCATCATCATCACCTTTCTGAAGCGCATTCAAGTTCTACTCCAAGCTCCAGTAAGGATTATAAGAACCGACAATGGCACATAATTCACAAATCAGGAGTTAAAAACCTACTTTGAAGATACTAGAATCACTCACCAGACATCAGTTGTTAGAACTCCACAGCAGAACGGGGTAGTTAAAAGAAGAAATAGAACTCTTGTAGAAGCTGCTCGCACGATGCTGATCAATTCTAGTGAACCACTATTCTTATGGGCTGATGCTGTTGCCACTGCTTGTTTCACTCCGAATCGTTCCCTAATCCATCCAAGATTCAATAAAACCCCATATGAGCTAATGAACAATAGAAAACCCAACATCTCTTACCTTCATGTATTTGGTGCTTTGTGATATCCAACGAACGACAGAGAAGATCTGGGAATGTTGAAAGCTAAGGGCTATATTGGAATCTTCATTGGTTATTTAGAAAACTCGAGGGCATTCAGGGTGTATAATAGAAGGACTAAAAGGATAATGGAGAAGATGAATGTGAGGTTTGACGAAATTTCACAAATGGCTTCTGAGAGACTCGCTCTAGAACCCGCGCCTAATCCGATGGCTTCTAATCATACCAGATTAGGACCCGCACCAAACGTTCAAACTTCTTGACATATTAGTTCAGGACTCGTACCCCAAGGAACTCAGTTAACTAACAATGAAAAACCGGTAAATCAAGAACTGGAAAATTTCTTCGAGTATATGTTTGATGAATACTATGGTGGAACTTCGACCAATACATCACAACAACGTTCCGCTGCACCCGATTAACAACATCAACCACCACCACCACCACAAGATGCATCTACAACAATCGAAGCTGACGCACCAACTCCCTCCACGTCATCAACATCTACACCAGCAACTCCAGTAATTGAAATTGTTCTACCAAGAGTTGATGAGCAACACCACAATACACCACTTCAAGAAGAACAACACCAAAACGATGTTGCGTTAGAAGAAGAAGTGTTCAAAAATCCGTTTGCAACGGACTCTGCTGAATCTTCTTCAAGGTTACATGAACCATCTAACACACATACGTTAAACCCAAGGTACCCTTCTACACTACAGTGGACTAAAGACCATCCAATAGAATACGTTATTGGTGAACCTTCAAGGCCAGTTCAGACGAGAAGACAACTCGCCACCGATCCCGATATGTGCATCTACGTTTGCTCAGTAAGTCTAAAAGAATCTAAGAACATTCGGGAGGCGATGGCAGACAATTCTTGGATTGAAGCGATGCAGGAAGAACTTCTTCAATACAAGCTACATGACACTTGGGAATTAGTTCCAAGACCAATTGAAAAACTTGTCATTGATCTAAAGTGGTTATGGAAGAAAAAAAAGGATAAAGAAATGACTGTCATTCGCAACAAAGCTAGTCTAGTGGCTAAGGGATTTAGACAGGAAGAAGGGATAGATTTCGAAGAGACATTCGCGCCAGTAGCAAGACTTGGGGCAGTCAGGATTTTTTTAGCCTATGCAGCTCACAAGAACATCACAGTCTATCAGATGACATCAAGACGGCTTCTTGAATGGAACTCTGAAAGAAGAAGTCTATGTGAGTCAGCCAGACGGATTCGTTGACAAAGATCATCCAGAATATGTCTACAAGCTAAAGAAAGCCATTTATGGTTTGAAACAAGCCCCAAGGGCGTGGTATGACGAACTATCATCTTTTCTGATCCAAAATAATTTCACCAAAGGAACAGTTGATTCCACCTTGTTTACAAGAAAATACAAAAATGACATTTTGATTGTTCAGATTTACGTGGACGACATCATCTTTGGGTCCACTAATCCGAAACATTCAAAACATTTTGAAAATCTCATGAAAAGCAAATTTGAAATGTCCATGATGGGGGAACTAAAATTCTTTCTTGGTTTACAAATACATCAATCCCCTCGTGGTATTTTTATAAATCAAGCTAAATATACAATTGAGATTTTGAAAAAACATGGAATGGAAAACTGTGACTCTGTTGGTACTCCAATGGTCACTTCACCAAAAATAGGTGCTGATTGGTTCTCTCATGTACTTAACTACAAGTCGACCCGATATTCATTTTGCTGTTTGTTTATTAGCACGGTTTCAGGCAAGGCCTACTGAACTGCACCTCCAAGAGGTTAAGCGGATCTTTCGGTACCTACGAAGAACCATTAACATAGGACTTTGGTATCTGAAGGATTCAGAGTTTAAACTAATTGCATTTTCAGATGCAGACCATGCACGTTGCCAAGTTACAGCAAAAAGTACATCCGGTGGAGCACAATTTTTGGTAGAAAAGCTAGTAGGTTGGTCATCAAGGAAACAAGATTGTACTGCATTATCAACCGCTGAAGCCGAGTATGTGTCTCTATCTGCGTGTTGTGCCCAAGTTCTTTGGATGAGGACACAGCTCACACATTATGGCTTTACTTTCGACAGAATACCTTTGTATTGTGATTCAAAAAGTGCCATAGCCATCTCCTGCAATCCAGTGCAACACTCAAAGACCAAGCATATTAGAGTCCGCTACCACTTCATCAAGGAACACGTCGAAGAGGGTACTGTTGAATTATTTTTCGTGAAGACCGAATACCAACTCGCCGATCTATTTACTAAAGCCCTTGCAAAATAAAGGTTTGACGATTTAATTCGACGAATTGGCATGCGAACCTAACTCCTCAGGAGCTAGAAAGTCTTCTCGAATCTTCTTGAATTTTTTCTCAAAAAGCTTCGCATGTAAATATTTTTGAAAAACAAAATACAAAATTTGAAAAACCAACAAAAACAAAATATAAAAATAGAAAATTTTCAAAAATACAAAAACAATATAAAATCATAAAAACCAAAAATATTCTTCTCACGACATGTCTCTCGTATAATCGATATTCTGTACGTATCTAGAAATTTCATTCAAAAATGATACGGACATGTACAGATGTTTGAGCGAGAGTTCATTTAAATGTTTTCTAAAACATGTCGTTTCTCAAACAAAAAAAATTTCTTCACTACGGCTTTCGTATACTTCAGTACGAAACCCGTGCTACAATGGTGACTTCTGATTATATCAGATCAGGACTCGTATTTTTAATGGAAAAATAAAAAACCCTTGAGCACATGATCAAGATTTTTCATAATCTTTCTCAAAATTCTATGCTCAAGACAACTCCCTCCAAAACCCTTTCAATTGATTTTAAACTCAAATGTTTAAAAACATGTTTTATTTAAGGGGGAGTATAAAAGGAAAAATAAAATGTTCCAAATCATGCTAAAACAAATCCGTCTATCTCTCCAAAAAGCTTCATTTTAATCCGTTGATATCAAAAATATCACTAAATGCTATTTTTGAGGGGGAGAAGACATGATTAAAATGTTATCAAAATGTTTAAAAATCGTGGATTGAATCTCAAAAAAGATCTCTCCAAAAAGACTCAGTATGAACCCTCGAATTGACAAAAATGTCAGTAATCGAAAAGACTTGTCCGGGACGGGTAATAATATCAAGCTGGTTATCCAGTGATGTAAACGTGTCTCGCAAAGGACTTGTCTGAGTAGAATGTACCAATTCAAGAGATTCTCTGTTGATATGACCGGGACGGGTAATAATTTCAAGCTAGTCTATCTAGTGATGTAAACTTATCTCGCGTTGGTCATGTTAACTGAAAATCGATCATTTCAAATGTGCGAACTCTACCCAACATGTGCAATCTTATCTTAAAATGCATGAGCACATGTGAAGGGGGAGTATTTCAGAAAAATGAAAAACTCTCAAAGTGTTAACAAAATGTGTTTTATTCATAAACACTTTGAGAGATTTTCACAAAAAAGGTTTTATGGCAAGTGATCAATAAATCTAGGATAATCATGGAGTAATAAGGTGATTATGGTTAGGTTTATGTCCTATGATCCGCCAGAGCCAGAGGGATCTACCCAAGGACAATTCCAATAGATTAGAATTAGAAGTCCTTAGGAAAGATTGAAAAAAAAGAGTAAATGAGAAATGGAAAGAAGGGGTTGAAGAATGAAAAAGAAACGTTTATGAAAGGGTGAAAAGAAATAGGCCTCCATGAAAACTTAGGGCAGAAACCGGGTCAATACATATGCTATTGGTTATCACAAGTTGGTACTGATATTGAAGACAAGACGTCAAAGACCCAGTGATGTGCTGCACAAACCCCTCCTAGCCACTCAGATATCTCTTAAAAGATATTTGTTTCATTTCTCACGGAGAACACTGCATAATCTATCGGCCTCTCATTCCGAGATGTGTTGATATTGAAAAGGTGGCACTCTGCTCTATGCCTCCGACTACCAAAACCAAAACGCACATTATTGAGTCTAGAGCCATGAGATTCATCTAAAATCTCTTAGGACACACTTCCAATATAATACACCCGTGTTCACCAAAAAGGACACATGGTGTACAAGAGTCTTAATGAGATCTACGGATCTTGCCATTTATATCATGATGGTTATTTGTTTCAAAATGGTCTACAGTCGTGGAGTGATACTTTGGTATACATCAGCGGCTCAACTGGATTATGGGTATACTTCGGTATATCTGTTGTAAGCCTTCTTGAGGGCATCCAAATTTAGGAACAGCCTTTGTATGGATTAGAGAGGGTTTTCACACTATGCTATTGATTCTCTTGAAGTCTAAGCCTGTAAGTGCTGGAAATCCCGCCAAGGAGATTCCTTTCACGAATTGAGTCCTTATGACATGGGTCTCTACTTGGATTTATCCATAGTAGTGATAACTGTCCCTAACGGGATTAGGACGGCTAATTTGCCCGACCAAGGTGAATGGAATCAAGACATTCATCAGTAAAACAATCGTAGTGGTTGATTCTCTAAGAAAAGTCCACCGTGATCGATTGGTGAGTTCATTTAACACGTAGCAGTTACTGAAGAAAGTCCCCTGGAGAAAGACCGAACACCATCATCTGATACATCAAACATCTTCACCTCCACATGCTCATACATATGAAGATCATCCTCAACAAAGCTCAAGTGTAAAAGTTCAAGACAAAAGGATCAAGTGAAAGACAAAGTGTTATGACAAAGTCAAAAAGTTAATCAAGATGTCAAGAACAAGTTCATGTATCAAGTGAGGAAGACATAAGTATGAAGTTCAAGATGTATGAGTATGTTGGAGGATACGACGCTGTAAACCCATGAAGATGTTGATCAAGGCAAGAACATCCAAAAGACGATTTGAAGATCACATAGCATGAAGGAACGAAGAAGCAAGACTATTCTACAACGACACATGAAGTTCAATGACAACGAAGATGAAAGACCTAATCACATGAAGCATCTTTTGAATGACCATCCCTTAGGGGGAGATTGTTAGCTTTTATAAAAAGTGATGGTCATTTGTCGTAATTATATATTTGTAATGTGTCATTGTATATTAAGTTAGAATAGTCAATGGGCTTTTTATCCTAATCTAATTGGTTAATTGTTAGTCCATAAAAGGCCCAAGCCCATCCTTAGTGAAAAACTATAAATAGCACCATCCTCCCCATTTGTAAGGGTTTGTGCTTTAGGGATTGCTTAGAGTTAAGTGTGTGTGCTAATAATATTTCTCTCTCTAGTTTCTCTCACTAGAATTACAAAGCCTCACTTCTCTCTTTGATTCTTATTGATTGTAGTTGTGTACGATAGGATTGGTTTAGGGATAACATTCTTTGTCGCCATTTTCAAATGTTTTGACAGTAACAGTCTGCCAAAACTGCTTGATGTGGGAGACATAGATTGTGGGATTTAAGAGTAAAGAATGAATTATGTGAGTACCTTTTAAAAAGTCCACAATCTGATGAAAAGTAGCATCATCCTCTACTTTTTCCATATAAGCGACCACATTGTGTTTGTCAGCAAAGGATAAAGAAGCCATTTATTTTCAGTAAAAGATGATTTGACTGGTGTGAATAGTGTAATTTTAGGGTAGAAAGTAGAAGAAGAAAGTGAATTGAGATATTTTATTTGAATGGTTAGGGTTTCTATTGGACCGAATTCAAAAAAAAGTTAACTTTTGATTGAAGTGAAGGTTAATATAATAGATTAAAAGTGAAAATATCCAAATAGGAAAACCCTGGAAATAAGGAATTTGAGCAGTAAAAGCCTCAACTGACTTTCAACGGCTATTTTGAAAAAGTTGTATGTCGCACTAGTACTAACATCTATCTAGCAGTACAAACTAAGCCTACCAATACTAACTTTAAGCCTGGCAGTACAAACTTTTTGGAAAATTTTGACTTAGCAGTATGAACTTGATTTTAATGAAAAATCATACTGCTAACAACCATTTTGAAGGGATTAAGTGTAAAGATAGACACTTAATCAAGATTTCGGTTTAATGCAACCTCTGGTTGTATGAGAACCAATATTTTTAGTTATAAATAACTGTCTGTTATCAAATAAACTAATTCAAAGAGCTTTGTTGACAGGGTTTCCAGCTCGTGGCAGTTGTTGCCTCTAACACAAGTGTTAGATTCATGTTTGCTCGCTGTTCTTTCTACCAAATGTCCTTAGACTAACTCATTATACAAAAGTATAAAATGGTAGAAAGTTAGTTATGTCAATTACTTTCTGAATAACTACGCCATCAATTCAATACAAACATGATAATAAGATCTCAAGAAAGAAGTTTTAAAGAACTAGTTAACTTAGGTATAAACCTTTGTTAATGAATTCCCAAACTCTATCCATCATTGACCTATTATGTCAGCAACTAATCCACCATCTGCTGCTCACACAATGCACTTGTAAATCCTTTGTGCTTAATTTCCATACCTGCAATTGTTAGTCTATAACCAAGAAAACCAAGTGCAAAGCACTTGCTTAATAACAGTATAAATATATGACTAACAGTATTAACAAAACAGTCTAAACTTTGTACTAGCAGTACAAACATATACTTAACAGTACTAATGACAAACCTAGCAGTACAAATCCAATTTATGTACAAAAACACACAGTTTGAAAAACTTAAGGGTTAAGCATTCCAATACTTGCTACCAAGTATTGAAATCTTTCTACATCAAAGGCTTTTGTGAGAAGATCTGCAAAGTTTTGATCAGAATCAACTTTTTCTCATTGCAGTCTCTAATAAAATGATGCTTAATTTCTATGTGTTTTGTTGTTAGAATGCGGCACTGGATTTTTAATTATACATATTGTACTGCTATTGTCAATATATATCACAGTGTTCAAAAAATAATACCCATAGTCAAGCAGTTGATTTTGATCTAAAGCACTTGACCACAGCAACTTGCAGCAGCTACATACTCAGCTTCAGTTGTAGAAGTTGCCACAATTGTCTTCTTCTTACACTGCCATGATATAAGTATGCATCCAAGGAATTGACATCCACCAGTTGTTGATTTCCTGTCCAGGATTGCACAGCATAATCACTATCTGAGTATGCCACAAAGTCAAAAGGTGATTCTCTGGGATACCACAGACCCAACCTAGGTTGACCCTTAAGATATCTGAAGATCCTTTTGACTGCAGTTAAATGAGAAGCCTTGGGAGTGACTTGAAACCTTGCACAAGCACATACAGCAAACATGATGTCAGGTCTTGAGGATGTAAGATACATCACGGACCCTATCATAGATCTTTAAGTGTGCACATCCACACTTTATCCATCAGCATCTTTAAGGAGTGGTTTCTCAGGATCAATTGGTGTGCTTGCCACTTTAGAATCAGCAAACTGAAACTTTCTTAGAATCTATGCCACATATTTATCTTGGCTGATAAATATGCCTTCATATGATTGCTTTACTTACAGACCCAAAAAGAAAGTAAGTTCCCCCATGGAACTCATCTGAAACTTATCATGCATAAGTTTCTCAAATTCAACACACATTTCCTTCCTTGTGGATTCAAAAATAATGTCATCCACATACACCTGTACCAGCAAGATATCCTTCTCATTTTTCTTGATGAACAAAGTCTGATCTATCTTGCCCCTTTGGAATCCATTCTCTAGCAAATAGGAAGCCAAAGTCTCATACCATGCCCTTGGTGCCTGATATAGTCCATAGAGAGCCATTACAACCTTGTACACCTTATCAGGATGTTCTGGATCAACAGAACCTAGAGGTTGTGAGACATACACCTCCTCTTCAATAGTACCATACAAGAAGGCACTCTTAACATCCATCTGATAAACTGTGAAGCCCATGAAAGAAGCATATGCCAAGAATAGTCTGATTGCTTCAATCCTTGCTACTGGTGCAAAAACTTCTTCATAGTCCATTCCCTCTTCCTGTGTATACCCCTGGGCTACAAGTCTAGCCTTGTTTCTTATCACAATACCCCTTTTATCCTTGTTGGGTTTTATTGATTTGATGATACAAAACAAGAAGAATGAAACATGAAGGACTTAAAGTGACAAGAGGGAATTCTACAAAAGATGGAGCTTTTTACAAGACATTCCTTATTGTATTTATGTAAACCCTAGATGTCTCTATTATATAAAAAGACTTTGGGTACGTAGGTTTTAATTAAGTCTTGTAACAATGTAGTCGACTAAATTGTGTCGTGTGTGTCTAGGCGTCAAGTTCCTATAATGGACGCCTAGGGTTAGAAGGTTTTAGTTGGTTATCACTGCAAGGATCTTAGGATTCCTGTTATTGTTGAGTAACCGTTCTAGAGTTGATCATCTAGAATTTTGGTGATTATGTGAATCATATGAATGAAAAACCTTGTTCATAACATTGACGTTCTTATTGTTTATTTCGCTGCGTATCATGTTTATTCAATGTTATTGTTCCTAGATAATATGAGGTCTAAACAACCTCGAGCTTTAAACGATTCTACAGGTGGTATCAGAGTTTGGGAGCTCGTGATCTAGGAATTCTTCAAGGTTTTGAAGTCTATTGGAGCAGATTTGAAGAAGGTTTAAATCGAGTTACCGTTTGGGTTTTCTAGTATTCCAATTACTTTTTAAAGATCGATTTGTAGAAGACTAGTTGTTACTGCTGTTTACCCAAATACGAAACACTCTTTGAAGAAAAACGAAACCCTTATTCTCTATTGGTTAAATTCTCTCTTAGATATTCTGGGTTTTCGTCTTTAAAGATCAATTCATTGTTTAGCAATTGTTCTTTAAAGAATCTTGGTCATTGATTGTTATTTTGTCTTTTCTACATTAGAAATCTATTTATTTAAAAAAAATTCTTGCTGCATTATAACACGTTGGTTCTTATGATCGACTCGGGTTTATAAGTTAATTTATTCTAGTCGGTTGGTGGGAGCTTGATTCTTTTAATCACAATATTGTATTAATATCAGCAGGTTTAGACACATGGTTTCTTGTGGTATACCGACCTATAAATTCATTGGTTGATTATTAGTTGAATTGTTTTATGGGAGAAAGACATGACTGATGAGGATGTGAAGAAAGAGGCATGGTCTACTCACGTTTTTGGGAAGTAACTCTACTTAGTGCTGCTACTTCTAAATGTTAATACTGATTGTTCCAGAGTTAGTACTGCTGCCTAATTTCAACATTGCTCCTTATATCGGTTAGTACTATTGTGTTCCGTTTATGCTGCTAGCTTCATGATTAGTGCTGCTCGTTATCGTTAATGCTACTAGTAGTAATTTTTAGTGCTGCTGATAGACTTAAAGCTGTTACAAAAAGTCGACAGTAATCGATTGGTTTTGGATTTATGGAGTTGTTGAAGACACACAAGAGTTTCGGATTTTTATGTTCTTCAACGTTTAAAAGGCTCATTTTTGGATTTATTGGAATAGTTGATTACGAAGAAGGTTGATTATCACTTATTTGAAGTTGAAGTGGAGTTTCTTGAATGCGTGTTATTATCATATCTTAAACGGCTTACAGCGTTTAAAGGTAACTTGTTCGGGCTTTAATGTTGTGACAAAGACTTGTCAAAATCTAGCAATTGGGATTTGCTATCACTTAAAGGAGTTACATTGTAGTGCTCAGTGTCTCATAGAAGATGAGGATTTTGTCAAGAGATTGCAGTCTACTTATATATTTGGTTTTTGGTATAAGTTTGGAGTCATGTGGATAGTACAAAACATAAGACACAAGTTTGGGTTATTCTACTTATACACCAAGTTCGTTATACTTAGTTTTCTTCATTAGTGATCATTACAAGGAGTCTACAGATTTGAAGAATCATGAAGATGATTAACACATTGGTTTAAGGGGAAGCTTATTCTTATGATGTGTCTAATCATTTAATGTTCATGCACCACTTAAGGGGATGTTTTTGCATATGTTCCCTATTTGATTATAAGAAAAAGGGGAAGAGATGTGGTGGCATGGCATGGATTAAGGGAAAGACAAGATTGTTTCATTCATGGTGAGATTTAATTATCTCAATTTCTCTACTTCGTCTAGGTAAGTTCGTACAAAAACGTGTTTGTTTTGTCATCATCAACTAGGGGAAGATTGTTGGGTTTTATTGATTTGATGATACAAAACAAGAAGAATGAAACATGAAGGACTTAAAGTGACAAGAGGGAATTCTACAAAAGATGGAGCTTTTTACAAGACATTCCTTATTGTATTATGTAAACCCTAGGTGTCTCTATTATATAAAGAGACATTGGGTACGTAGGTTTTAATTAAGTCTTGTAACAATGTAGTCGACTAAATTGTGTCGTGTGTGTCTAGGCGTCAAGTTCCTATAATGGACGCCTAGGGTTAGAAGGTTTTAGTTGTTTATCACTGCAAGGATCTTAGGATTCCTGTTATTGTTGAGTAATCGTTCAAGAGTTGATCATCTAGAATTGTGGTGATTATGTGGATCATATGAATGAAAAACCTTGTTCATAACATTGAAGTTCTCATTGTTTATTCCGTTGTGTATCATGTTTATTCAATGTTATTGTTCCTAGATAATATGAGGTCTAAACAACCTCGAGCTATAAACGATTCTACAATCCTTCTTGTTTCTGAACACCCATTTGGTTCCTATTACCCTCATACCCTTGGGTAAATCAACTAGTACTCAAACCATCTGAATCTTGAATTGGAGAAGCTCCTCTTGCATTGCTTGTACCCAGCTTGAATCTTCTAAGGCTTTGAGAACATTTTTGGGTTCAGGTTGTGAGTGGAAACACACAAATAAGCATGTGTTGGCATCTTCATGATTCCTTTCTTCATTGACAGTACTAAGAAATCCTTGTTGATCTGAAGTCATGAGTTGCTTTCTTGTCTTAACTCCAGACTGCATGTCACCAATCACATTGTCAAGGGAGTGATCTTTGTGTATCCTTGTGTGTAGTGTAGTTAGAACTTGATAGGTAGGTGGGAGATTGCCAATATCCATCTCATCTTCTGAGAAATCAGCAGTATTAACATCTGATGGGCCAGCAGTATGAACATTTGGCCTAGTAGTATCAAGTTGGGGCTCAACAGTACAATCACCATTAGTATTGTTAACTTGATTCTCTTGTTCCTCAGTTCCATCTACATAGTTTTCATCATCAATGCCTTCCTTGGCTGCATCAGAAGAAGGCTCACCAATCTTTGAAGATGAATCCAAACTGTTCCATATTGAAATCAATATCTGATCTTGATCATTCTCCTTTCCCAAGCCTGTTTCATTGGTTGCATCATCAGCTTCTGAACCTGCAAAATCATTAGAAAAGGTTCCTGCAACAACTGGCACATAATTCATTGATTGGGTTAGAGTATCAAGGTCAAACAACCATTTTGGACCTTCACCTGCAACATTAGATTTATTTTCTAGAAATTGAACATGCAGGTTTTCCTTAACTTTCCTAGTCCTTGTGTTTTATACTCTAAAGGCTTTGCTATTGAGAGAGTACCCAACCAAGAATCCTTCATCGTATTTACCATCAAATTTTCCTAGATGATCTAAGGTATTCAGAATAGTTACATGACACCCAAAAGGTCTTAGAAATCCTAATGCAGAAGTTATACCTCTAAAAAGTTCATATGGTGTCTTGTTATGAGGTTTAACTGCCAAAACCCTGTTCTGCACATAGCAAGCAGTATTAACTGCTTCAGCCCAAAAGGTGATGGGCAACTTAGAGTCAGCTAGCATGGTTCTAGCAGCTTCTATCAGTGTCCTATTTCTTCTCTCAGCAACTCCATTTTGCTGAGGAGTTCTAGCAACACTAAACTCTCTTCTAATACCTTTCTCCTTACAAAAATCATCCATAACTCTATTTTTGAACTCTGTCCCATTATCACACCTAATGACTTTTACTTTCTTATCCACTAAGTTTTCTATCTCAGTAATGAATGTTTTAAGAATGCTAGGTGTCTCATCCTTAGAACCTAAAAAGAAAACCCATGTGAACCTACTATAGTCATTAGTAACAACAAGACAGTACCTCTTATGCATAATACTACTCACAGAAGTTGGGCCAAATAAATCCGTATGTAGCATAAACAAAGGTTGATCAATAGAGTTAAAAAGCTTGGGCTTACAAGAATCCTTGTGTTGTTTGCCTTTAAGACAGGCAACAACAAGTTTGGTCATTTTCAAATCTTTTCTGAGGCAAACCTCTTACCAAACCATCCTTAACAATTTTATTAATGGTTTTAAAGTTTATGTGACCAAGTCTTCTATGCCATAACATAGACTCATCCAATGTGGCCTTAGCAACAAGACAAGTAAGGGCCTCTTTAAGAAAAATCTTCTTTATATCAACACTGTGCATGTTGCCCTTTCTTGGAACTTTGAGCAATACCTGACTTTCATCAGGTAACCTAAATTCTGGAGAAAGCAGAAGACATTCAGTGTCATTAAAAAGAACCTTGTTCTTTTTGTCACACATTTGTGAGACACTAAACAGGTTATACTTAAGTTCTTGTACAAAGTACACATCTTCAAAATCCAATTTAACAGTGTTAAGAGTACCTTTACCAGTAATTCTACCTCCTATTCATCCCCCAAAGGTAACATATCCTCCATCCAATGGTTGAAAGTCTGAAAGATAGGACATGTTTCCTGTCATGTGCCTGGAACATCCATTGTCTGCATAACCTTGATCTTCATCATCTTCCTATGAATATCCCTGCATATAAAATAAGGAAATTAGTTTCCTTGGGGTACCCAAGCCATTACTGAATTGGGTTTGCCTCGTGCATCAATATAGTCAAATATTTTCAATACAATTAATGCACCATTAGGTTTGATTGGTCTCCATACCTAACATGCTGAGGCCTTAACAGCATTTGTCCTTTGATCCCTAGCAGTGGTTTGAGTTACCGGTACTAACTGCTTGGCTAGCAGTACTAACTGCTGGCTTTGCAGTTTTAGCCTTTGTTTTCCAAAATTGTTTTTGTACCACTGCTTTCTTTTGAAAAGGCATTTTTGCAGTTTGTGGTGCATATATGAAAGTTGGTTTTGCACTTTTAACTGCTGGTCTAGGGTAAACAGTTCTAAAAGGTCTGGCAGTACTAATTGCTTATCTAGCAGTATTAATTGGTTTTGGTCCAGACTTCATTAAACTTTCCCTGGGAGTCATTCTATTAGTATTGGGGGGAGTGTGAGACCTGTTTAAGTTCACCCTATGGTTTGAGTTCCCAGTTACCCTATTGTTACAAAAAGCCTCAAGATAGTCAAAACTACCACAAGCAAAACAAGCCTTGTTATACATAACAAAGTCTTCACCTAGCTGATGTGACTTGAGGTTATTCCAGTTCCTCTAGTTACCTCTTGGCTTGTCTGTGGACCTATACATCTCACAGTAGCTAACTATCTTCCTAAGTGGTTTAACATTTGATTTAGGCCTAACAGTTTCATGATTAACCATCTTAGGAACACTTGTTCCTTCTACCATTCCTACTTCAGGTTTATCCACAACCTGATCTTCCTCATCATCAGATGTCACTGGTACAGAAAGTGGCTTTTGTCACACCAAAAATGTGTGACGATATGCATATAGTCACACATGTTTTTTTGGGTGTGTGTGACGAAAGGTCGTGCCACCGTAGGTAGCATATGGTCACATTGTTTAGTTTGTGGCCGTTTTCATTGAAAAAGAGTGACCAAAACCTGAATATGTGTGACAAATTAGGCACAAGTTTTGTTGGATTAATCAGTATGTGTGACTATTTCCCATCCTATGGCCACATGAATATATAATAAATGTTATGTTTGTGATGATTAGTCACACAACGTGTGTTGTTTTTTTGGAGTTAGTCACAAACAATTTAAAAACAGTGGCCAAAAGTGTGAATAAGTGTGACTATATGCTGTTTAAAGTGAAGAAATGTGTATTTTGTGTGACTATTGTTCATCCAATGGACACTTGAATTTCATGTTTATGTGGCCTTTTATAATATTTAGTCACACAAAACATGTTTGTTTTGGGTATTTAGTCACATACAATTAAGCATAAAGTGGCCAAAAGTGTTAATAAGTGTGACCATATGCTGTCTAAAGTGAAGAAATTTGTATTTTGTGTGACTATTGATCATGCAATTGCCACATGAATTTTTTTTGTGTGGCCTTTTGTAATATTTAGTCACACAACGAATTAAGCAAACAGTGACCAAAAGTGTTAATAAGTATGACTATATACATCTTTTAGTCACATTTAAGAAATCAATATATATCAAAACAAATTCAAATATATATATCAAAACAAATTCAAATACAATAAAATTGGAATGTATATAACTGAACCACTAATACATATCATATAAGCAGTACTAACTATATGAACCAACAGTACTAACTTATAACTAACAGTTGTAACTAATATACTAGCAGTATTAACAGTTGTAACTAACACACTAACAGTTTCAGCGAGGGCTTCATGTTCTTCGTCCAACCTTTTTATCTTTTCTCAGTTCCCAGTACATCACTCACGTCCATAGATGCAAACTCACAGGACAAAGCTGGAAAACTGCATTACAACAAATCAACCACTGTTAGCCAGTAAGCCAACATACGAAACAAAATCGACACACGTGGTTCTTATATAATAAACACTACTCAAGATGATAGATATACTGCAATCAAATTATTCTTTCAATACCAACCGATGCAGTCTTTTAACAACACATATGATCGAATCTGAATATATTGTAATGGAGCACACCTATTAAAAGTAGGCCCTTAAAAGTATTAAAAGTATAAGTATTGTAAAAATTGTTTACCCTTTGCTGAAAGTAGGTTCTCTAAGAAGCACTGCACGCTTGTTATCCTTTCACGCACCAGCCAAGATCTCGCTTGCACTAGCAGGTCCTTTATTCACCTACAAAAACAAAAATGTAACATAACAGGTGGCAAATTCAGCCCATTTACTTATTATTGGGTTGGCTGGGATTGTATATACATGTAACATGTCAAATGAATAAACTCAAAAGATTAGACAATACATCAAAAAGGACAAATAGGTTGTATTACATATTTTCTGTGATGATATTTGACACGCCAAACATATTTTTAGAAAAAAAAATTCAAATGGGGACAAATAGTTTTGCAGGTCAACCCAATTTGTTCACAAGTACAAAAAATTGCTTGGCACACTCTACATGAGTCACAACGATCTAAATCGCAACCGTGACTTAACAATGAAAGCCATTACAGCACATTAATGAAAAGATTGGTATAGATGGTATTACCAGCACGGCTAGAGGTTCTGAAGGAGCTATTACATTGGTTCCATCAGTGTCATATATATCTCGAACACCACGGCTATCACAGATGTACACAATCACACCTTTTTCCAACCTGATTTGCATCAGTTTTACCGTAAGAAATTTTAACTTACTTCCTTTTCAAACCATACCCTTTTTACTTATTTGACCCGTTAGGATATAAACTTAAACACGTATAGGACATTCAAAGGCGAATGGGTTTCATTTACCCACGATTTCAAACATAAAAGCCAAATACGTAACACTCTAAGAGCCAGCAAACAGTTTTGCAGAAACTTACTGCAGACTTACCAGATCTTGGCAATCTCAATTCCTTCGGGAAAAAGACCACCACTGCATCAGAATTTAATCGTCTTTTAGAAAGAATTACAATAAGAATGCTTAAAATGAATCCCAAAACAACTTATCATTATAACTTATAAGAATATTACCTATTATTGCGAAGGTCCAGTACAATACCGTCAACATTTTTTCTTTAAAGTCTCAATTGCTTCCTTGATAGCAGCTGGAATGGCTTTTTTGTTAGAATAGTTCTTTACAAATAAAACTACGGATTATGAAATTAAAAATACATATTAAGCGGCGTATGAAATATATCCGTCAACAACAACCAATAGCAGTAAGTAGTTACCATACCAGATGCATTTTGGTTGAATGATGTTCACTTTATGTATCCAATCTTAGAGGTACCCTTTCCCAGACCAGGTGTCTCGCAGACTCTTGACTTCACCAGATTTAATGACTCCACATGACCATAAATCTGCAAGCAGTACAAAGAGTATGACTCCACATGACCATAAATCTCCGTTGTCCGTTCACCAAGTTCTCTCCAAGAACAGTCACTCACAATAAGCTATAAAACAAAATATCAGCACTAAGGTAGCCCTTCTTGAGAGTGCCTGACAATATGACAACAATAATAAGCTCAATAAGGCCTGATTACATGTTATTTGAGGAAAATTAACTAAAACTTGAGAAACAGACATACTGATCAGAAAATAGCCAATTATTAAAATCATACCACCAAAACAATATTATACCTTTGGGTAACTTCTATCAAGAGCTATGGCTAAGCTGCAATCTCCAATAGCATCGATGCTTTCACCTAAAGATTGGTGAGCAGAAGCACAATTGCAGAAACAGACAGCTGCACAACCATCAAAAAACTATAACAAGCTTCAACTTTTCATTCAAATACTAGTAACTATAACAAGCATCTTCAAACAAGAGATCCCTTATCTTCTCATTGTAAACTCCCCTATTTTCAGTAGTTCCTTCCATTGTAAACGTCTTACCAGTCCCAGTTTGCCCGTATGCAAAGATACATAAACGTATATCCTAGGATCTCCTTTTATAGACTTAAGGAGTCCTTTACAAGATAAGTATCCTCCGTATAATTCTAACTAATTAAGTTATACAAAAGATCCATTCCATACTTATCCTCTACAATATCGTATAAGACAGTTATCCATGAAGCAGTACCTTCCATATAACTAGCAGTACTAACCTAGCAGTTTGTACCGTTAGTTGTTTCTTCAGCAGTCTTAAGTTATACACTAACAGTTTCTACTGTTAGTGTAATTCTCCAGCAGTACTAACTTCTGAACATTTAATTCCTAACAAGGGTAATCAGGGACTTAATGGGTGTACTCTCCATACCTCCAAACCTATTTCCAAGTATGATCATATCCCTCAATTGAACTTAATTTCCAACAATCCTCCCTAATTTAGTACAATTCCTTTTGCAAGAAAATTAAACATTAAACAAAACCAGTGCATAAACGAAAATATCCAGAGGATTGAATTTCCATCTAAGTACATTACACGTTTAAATATTCGAGAATCAGGGTGTTCTAAGAATTGAACCCTTCAACCCATTTGAATACCTGAAGATAAAATACACACAAGTTTTCAAACATTGAAACACTCCTGACACTAAATAAGCCATGTGTCCATATCCAATTCACAAATGTTGTAAGACCCAAAAGTCCAAAGCTCCCTGAAGCGGCAAAACTTCAACATTCACATAGGTGGTTCCTCTTTATTCATGCTCCTGCTTAGTACTTTTTCAAAGAAATTAACCATTAACAAGTAAGGACTTCATCCTCCTTTCCAGCAGGTTTCGAGCACAACTTTGGGATGATTGTAAAACATGTGCTCCAGTCCATTAAATATTCAGCTTTCCACATTGAACTCAGCTCCTAAGTTTCCTCAGGAGGGAGTTGGGTGTCTTAGCATTCAGTGACTAAGTTGGACCTTAAACCCATCCCTTTAGCAGACTTTAAAACCAAGTCTCTAGCCAAACCCTTCGTCAAGTGATCAGCTAAATTTTGTTGAGATCTAACAAACTCTATAGATACCACCCCATTCATGATAAGCTCACGAATCATGCTATGCCTGACACCTAAGTGTCTAGACTTCCCATTGTACATCTGGCTATAAGCCTTAGCCAAAGTAGAAGCACTATCACAATGGATAGAAATAGGTGCTATAGGTTTAGGCCACAATGGAATCTCAAGAAGCAAGTTTTTCAACCATTCAGCTTCTTTACCAGTAGCTGCTAAAGCCACAAATTCATATTCAATTGTTGAACTGGTGATACAAGTTTGCTTCTTGGATGCCCAAGAAATTGCACCTCCATCGAGTAGAAATACCCAGCACTGGTAGACGAATTATCTTCAGTGTTACTGATCCAACTTGCATCTGTGTAGCCTTCTAACACTAAAGGATAACCAGTATATGAGAGACTATAATCCATAGTTCTCTTCAAATACTTTTGTACCCTCTGAATTGCTTGCCAGTGCTGAGCACTAGGATTACTAGTATACCTGCTCAGTTTTCCCACTGCAAAAGCAATATCAGGTCTTGTACAAGTCATGGCATACATCAGGCAGCCAATCACCCTAGAATACTCAAGTTGAGATACTGCCTTACCAGAATTAGGCATCAGCTTCTCAGTTGTATCAATAGGAGTACTCACAGGAGTACAATCAGAGTGGCTGAATTTCCTTAGTACATTCTCAATATAATGAGATTGAGTGATATAAATTCCCTTACTCTCATGTTTGATCCTTATACCAAGGATAACACCAGCCTTCCTCATGTCTTTCATGGAGAACCTTGATGACAAAAATTCCTTTGTTAGGTCAACTTGATTTTCGTTAGTGCCAAAGATCAACATGTCATCAACATATAGGCAAATGATGACTCCTTTACCAGATTCCTCAAATTTGCTATGTACACATTTGTCAGACTGGTTAAGTAAATGACCACTAGACAAAACCACTTCATCAAATTTTTGATGCCATTGCTTAGGTGCCTGCTTCAGTCCATAGAGAGACTTAATTAGTTTACACACCTTGTTTTCATTTCCAGCATGATGAAGCCCTGAGGTTGATTCATATATACCTCCTCATCTAATTCACCATTCAGGAAAGCTTTCTTGACATCCATCTGATGAATAATCAGATTGTGAATTGATGCCAAAGCAATCAGCAATCTTATGGTACTGATACATGCCACAGGGGCATAAGTATCAAAGTAGTTTATCCCTGACTTTTCTTTAAAGCCCTGAATGACTAGTCTAGCCTTGAACTTTTCAATAGTTCCATCTACCTTCATTTTCCATTTGAAAATCCATTTGCCACCCAAAGGTTTGCAACCAGGGGGTAGATCAGCCAACACCCAAGTGTTGTTGCCCATGATGGAGTCCATCTCATCATTTATTGCTTCTTTCCAGAAAGAAAAATCCTGGGACTTCATTGCTTCATCAAATGTTTTGGGATCATCCTCAACATTAAAGCAATAGGAGAGTTGGTCAGAGACCTCATCCCTTGTACCTTCAATTAGATATAATTGAAACTCAGGTCCAAATAACTTTGGAGTCCTGATCCTTTTGCTCTTTCTGAGCTCAGGTTCAGGTTGCTGTACTACAACCTCATCAGAAATCTCATTAGAGACCTCTGAAACACCTATGTAATTAGTTCCACTTGGAATCCTCTGACTTGTTCTAGGGACTGATGAGAATCTATTCTCATCAAAGAGAGCAACCCTTGATTCAATTATTGAGTTAATTGAAACATATTCATTAGGTTCAATAACATAGAACCTAAAAGCTTTGGAATGCTCAGCATATCCAACAAAGATGCACTCAATGCCTCTTTCACCCAAAGTTTTCAGGTTTGGATCAGGGAGTCTTATTACAACTGCCCTACAACCCCAGATCCTGAGATAGTTGAGGTTGGGTTTCCTTTTAGTCAAGAGTTCATAAGGGGTAACCTTGATCCTTTTGTTGGGAACCCTATTTAATAAATAGCAAGTTGTTAACATAGCTTCACCCTAGAACCCTTGACTCAGCCCTGAATAGGACAACATGGAATTAACCATCTCCTTCAGCACCATGTTTTTCCTTTCAGAGATACCATTTTGCTTAGGAGTATAGGGAGCAGTCATTTCATGGATTATACCAACAGACTGAAAATATAAAGTATCAATGTACTCACCTCCCCATTCAGTCCTTAATCTTTTGATCAGGGACCCAAGTTGCAACTCAACTTCAGTTTTAAATACTTTGAATTTATCTAATACTTCATCCTTAGTATGTAACAGATAGACATAACAAAACCTAGAAGCATCATCAATAAATGTCACAAAGTACTTCTTATTCCCCAAAGAGGGAGTGGCATGCAAATCACACAGGTCACTGTGTATTAGCTCCAACCGCTCAGTCTCATGTTTTACACCCTGAAAAGGTTTCTTAGTTATTTTGGTCAACACGCAAGTCTTACACTTTTCATTGTCCAAGTCAAATGCTGGGATTAACCCATCCTTAGACATATCTTGCATCCTTTTATAGTGTACATGGCCAAGTCTAGCATGCCAGAGGGTAGAGTCGTTCAGTTTAGAGGTTGACATAAAGGCTGGATTAACAATATCAGTGACAATATTAAGCCTGAACATTTGATTACATAAATAGCCAAAACCTATAAACACACCATGTTTAGATAATACAAATTTATCAGATTCAATAACTTGTTTATATCCATGATTATTTAAAACACTACTTGAAACCAAGTTCTTCCTTATATCAGGAACATGAATAACATTAAACAAAGTTACAATCTTTCCAGAATTAAAACTAAGATCTACACAATCACGACCATGCACCAGGACTGTTGACTCATTTCCCATGTGAAGAATAGAACCATCATTCAGTAACTCGTAAGTCTTGAACCAGCGTCTATCTTTGCACACATGAACAGTTGCTCCAGAGTCAACCCACCATGCAACATCATCATCCAGCACATAGTTAGATACAGATACATATGTAACATAATAAATCTGAAAGGATTTATTAAACACATTCTAACCTTTAAGTGAGTTGGCAGAACCACCACTCCCTGAACCACTAGTTCCTGAACCATTGGATTTACCACCAACCTTAACACCTTTGCAATCCCTTTTAATGTGACCAGTTTTGCCACATTTCCAACAAGTAGGTGTTGCCTTCTTGTTTGGGTCAGCCCTTTTGCTATCATGATGTTTACGTTTACCCTTATTGTCATTGTACCTGGTGGAGTTGTTATGTTCCACCATATTGACAACAGAGGCATCAGTAGCATTTGCTACTCTTTGGCTTGTCATTATCCTGAGCCCTGAGGGATTCATCAACACGCAGATGACTGCCCAACTGAACAAGAGTCAGTTATTCCTTCTTACATTTCAAGGTATGCTTGTAATCTTTCCAAGAAGGAGGTAGTTTTTCAAAGATACAAAAAACTGAAATAGCCTCATCCATGTTCATTTTATGTTGTGTAAACCTTCCAAGTATGCCAAGAAGTTCATTGTATTATTCCATAACTGGTCTTGAATCAGTCATTTTGTAATTTGTGAAATTACTTACAAGAAACTTCTTACTTGATGCATCCTCAGCCATATATTTGGCATCCAAGGAATCCCATAGTTCTTTGGAAGATTCAACATTCTGATAAATATCAAAGAGAGAATCAGACATACCATTGAGGATTAAACCTCTACAAATGTAATCATTATTCTCCCATTTGCT
>CP139503.1:307973778-308021349 GCA_021014915.2 Artemisia tridentata subsp. tridentata | reverse complement strand
CAGCATTGCCATTACATTCTGTTGGCAAATATTTATAATAGCACCGTATATCCACAAATAATGTTTCTATCTATCATAGTACCGCACTATTAGTTGATCAAAACCGCCACCAGGACTATTACACTAAACTGAGTAACAGAGCAAGCTCTCACGGGGTTATCAATACGTATCCTTCGATTAAACCACGTACAGTGTCAATTGAATAACCCTTTTCCCCACGTTTTAAATATTTTATAAAATTAAGATTTGTTTCGCAAGTATTTTACAATTACACTAAAATTGAATAACCCTTTTCCCCACGTTTTTAAATTTTTATAAAATTAATATTTGTTTTGCAAGTATTTTACAATTACCCTTTTATTTACCCTACCATTTAGTCAAGCCTTCGATTCCATCTGTTGCACACATTCACGAACCACCACACGTCGCATCACTTCAATCTATATTTAAACAACCGCTACCATTTTTCTTGTATCGTCACCGACATTAACTAAGCATGAATTTCTTAAAACGTCACGACCCTTATCAATCGTCATATTCAATAGGTCTGCTGTTTATATTTACCATCCGCCTATGGAGTGTTTAATTTGACGCAAGGCGTTTTAGGACTATTTAAGGGCAGTTAGTGGTAAGCGTTGAATGTTGCGGTATTATAAATGCTCCTTAGGCAAGTAACAATTGACTTTATCAATTTTCCTTTCAGAATGCTTATTTTTAAAAGGTTCATGAAATAGCATTTAAAAGCTTTGAGCATTTAATAGTTGTTTTACATAATATGATTACATCTACAACTACGTTATCAAACGTTTTCATAAGAAAAAAACGCTACAGCTCATGCTCAATGTTACTTTTATCAAACACACCGTATATCTTTTTTCTTTCTTTCAAATAATCAACACCGATTTTTCTATTTCATTAGGTCTTTGCTTTTTCTCCAATTTCATGTTCCTGCCACTAAAAAAAATAGTCATCTAGTGACACATAAATAAATGTCACCAAAAATTAAAAAAAGTGTCACTAAAAGTAAAAAAGTGTCACCAAAAGTATAACTAAGTGTCACTAAAATTTTTATGTGCTTTTCCAACACTTTAAAATGTGTAGGTAGAAGTCCAGTAGGTAAAAGTATATTTACAGTGACCCAAAAAATTGTGAGTATACTTTTTTTGCCTTTTGTGACACATTTTATTTATAGAAATTGTCATTAAATCTCAAAATTTTATGCTTTTGCCCACACTTTTTAAAAAGTGTCACTAAAAGGTTATATTCAGCGACACTTTTTTGTGTCATTACAACATCTGTCACTAAATGATTATTCTCTTGCAGTGAATGTATGATCTCATGCATTATGTCATGTAAGATTGGTGTTTGTTCCTGTTCTTCACTGTACTTAATAAACTTTTTCCAATTTTGTTTCTGACATTAGTCCACTGTTATCATATTAATATAATTTCAATTTACTTTTCCTTCCTTATCTCCATTGATTTCTTTTTTGTGATTGGTGTAATTTATTCGTGAGGCTACTCATTTCTTGGACATCAGAACTTTTTGATTTTTTTTTTCTACAGCAAGATGAATTAAAATTAAAAAAGGCGAAAGCCGAACAAAGTGTCCACAACTTGCATAGAATTCCAGTTAGACACTTGGGTTATAATTAGCAGAAAACATACACTGAGTTAATAGACCTTTTCAGTTTATTTACTTCTTATATTAGCCTAATTGAAGGCAACATTAATTGCAAACTTTTATTTCCAAGATTTTCTAAAAGAAGGTAGTGCAAAACTGCAGATACCCATAAGCAATTTGTAAGTAATGGAAAACGACAATGGCACTAAATAAACAAGAGAAAGAGATAGAAACGTTGAGTTTCTAGAAGAGGGTCCTCAACCAGATTAGGCTTGAGCGTGAAAGCAATGTGATTCATGATCTTCTAGATCACCCAAATAGCAGTGCATATATCAGCCTCCAAACATCTTATATTAGCAAGATGAATTAAAATTAACAAAGGCGAAAGCCGAACAAAGTGTCCACAACTTGCATAGAATTCCAGTTAGACACTTGGGTTATAATTAGCAGAAAACATACACTGAGTTAATAGACCTTTTCAGTTTATTTACTTCTTATTTTAGCCTAATTGCAGGCAACATTAATTGCAAACTTTTATTTCCAAGATTTTCTAAAAGAAGGTAGTGCAAAACTGCAGATAACCATAAGCAATTTGTAAGTAATGGAAAACGACAATGGCACTAAATAAATAAGAGAAAGAGATAGAAACGTTGAGTTTCTAGAAGAGGGTCCTCAACCAGATTAGGCTTGAGCGTTGTTAGTTCAAATCTTGGGCTCAATGCAAGACCTAGGTTAGACTAGCTCTTAGCAGGGACGAATCTTGTGCTAAGTACTTCGTAGAGCTGCTAAGAAAAAGCACCATCGTTTAAAGAAAGAAAGCATATGTGCGGACTCTGTGTGAGTAAATACTATTAGTTGAGAGTAATAAATGAGGTGGGAGTATTTATACTACCCACACAAGAACTGTAGCTACCTCGTGACTATGCGAGCCGAACTACACCTCCCCTTGTAGGTAGGTGTCAAATCCCGTGGGGGACATAATCCCAAGAGATCTGGCTTTTGGCGGCGTGGCGGCGGCCGGTGATGTGTTCCGGCCCGGCCTGGAGAGACCGGGGCGTGTTTCTTGTCCGGCTTTGACAAGACTGGAGTCTATGATGTATGCTTGTACTGTCTTGACTTTGCCGCAGTTGGTTATGAACATGTCCGGCCTAGTATGTTGGGTCCGGGAGTACTATACACGATCAAGTCCCCCCAGTCTAGTATACTTGTTTGAATTGAGAGCAAGTGTTCTAGACTTTTTTGGAGTTCCTCGGCTTGTTGAATTTCCGCGGCTGATATTGCCGCGTGTCCCATGTTGCTGACTAGATATTCCACTTTTCGCTTGTTTCGGTGATGACAGCCTGTCATTGGTAGTCGCGAAACGTTTTTACCCACTTATTTACTGACTGACGTGACGTTTCGACGGCTGACCATTCGTTTTCTGCGACAATCGTGACGGTTCATCTGGGTAGATCTTTAACCATCCAATAAGTATCCGGGGACGTGGCAATTTTGTGGCCTTTCGATCGAACTGATGGCGCGTGTGTGTGTGGCTATAAATACCAAGGGGTATGCCACTGTTATTCTTTCTTCACACACAGTAATAATTTTTTTTCCTTCTCTCTAGAAAAGAACTTATTCCGCCTTCATTCCTCTTGCTTCCTTTACATCCGGAATTAGATTTTCAGGTTAGGTTTTCTTCTACATTCCGCTTTTTCATTACTTAGAATGGCACCTGATCATATAAGTAGTGTGACTTCTAAGCTTACTCAGGAGGATGTAAATGAATTTTGTATGAAGTATAATATCGCTGGTCACCTTTTACCGGAAGCGCCCGGTATCCGGGATACTATTAGGGATGCTCCGGAAGGGAAAATAGGTGCTTATACTAGATTTTTTGAGTTAGAAAATTTTAGAATCCCCCTTTCACTGATCTTGCTTCGTGTTTTAGAATACTTCCAGATCCACCTTTCGCAGTTGTCTGTCTTAGTTGCGTGTAGGATTAGTCACTTTGAGATTCTTTTCCGCGTTCACGGTGGTACTCCCACTGTTGACTTATTTAGGAAGCTTTATTATGCCGGTATCAACAACGGCTGGATGACCTTAGAGAAGAGAAAAGGTCCTAAGTCCTTAGTCGTTCCTGTCTGTTATATTGCTGCCCTTGATTCGGTCAAGAATTGGAAGGACCGTTTCCTTTTTGTGAAGAAAACCATTTTTCCTCTTTCCATTCCGTGGTATGAGAAGGTCTCAATAGACCGCGACCCTCCTCCTTCCGTTGTGGGCTTGGATCTAGAACTGTTGTGCCGCCTTGATACCCAGAGGGCCGCATTTAAGAAATATCTGGAGGTCTTTCTGAATGTGATAGGGTTAAGCCAGACCTGGGACGATGATTCTATCCGCCCGAACTTTTTATGGCCGGATGATATGGGTGGGTTGCTGGATCTGTTTTACTATTTTTTCTTATTTGTGTACATCCGCGTCTAACTTTATACTCGGATTTTTGCAGAAATGGATTTGTTCTCCTTTATTACTCAACCGGATGTGTTCAAGGTGGCTACTGGGGAGCGCACCTTGAAGGAAGGTGAGCCTACGCTAAGGGCTGAGATGGCCCCGCGTGTTGTTGAGCCATCGGAAGATGTGCTGAAGTTGGTGGATCACACCGTTGTGGATGAACTGGAGGCGGCTAAGGCCGACAAGAGGGCCGGGAAGAAGAGGGTGGTTATTAATGCGCCCGAGAAACCCAAGAAGAAGAAAAAGCTTGTCCGTAAGGGAACCGCGGCCGGATCGGGTATGACTTGCTTATTTCCTCATCTTTTTTTTGCCGCGTATGTTGTCTGTACTAACATACGCTCTGTCTTTACTTTTTAGGTGCTCCTTCCGCGGAAAACCTTCCTCTGCTTGAACATCAAGATGAGTCAAGGGATGAGCTGGAGCGTTCTGGCCCTCATACTGATGCCAACATCATGAAGAACGCTACTGTCCTCACTTCTTCTTCTGCTACCCCTACCCATGAATATTCCGAGGGTAAGGCTTCTGAGGCTCCTAATCCGGACCAGACTGAGTCCGTCCATCTTGAGTCCTCAAGCCCATTTGTTGAAGTTCCGGGCCCAGATCATGCTGAAGGCGTATCCAGGCATGTTGAGGCCGAGGATAAGGAGTTTGGTGATTCCGGGGATTTCTACTAGTCTGTTTCAGTTGATATTGCTGAGGCTTCTTCAACCTATGTTCCAAAGTGGCTGCCCACTAATGGGTTTAAAATGGACGACCCTTGGGTTTGCCGCAGCATTGTTGATAATGTCGCTACCCCTGGGTATGTATCTGTGTTGCAGAATATGGCCGCCGAAGACCTGCTAAACCAGTACAACATGCTCTCCTCTCAGCAAATATGTATGAATTCTGAGATCCGTCTGATGTTGGAATATGAGCTGCAGCAAAATGACAAGCTGGGTAAGTGGTTGGAAAGGAAAGAGAAGCTGATTTTTGACTTGAGGGGCTGGGTTGATGAGTTGGAGGGTGAATCTACTGGGACTACTGCTCTCCATAGCCGTGTATCTGAACTGGAGGCGGCTGCGGAAGCTAAGGATAAGGAGTTAACTGAGCTTCGTGCCCAATGCGAGAAGGTGTCTGCAAGTGTGGCTCTGGTTGGGGAGTATGGTAAGAAGAATGTGGAGTTGGCCGCGCAGAATGTGGAGTTGCTTGCAAAGAACGAAGAGCTGGGTCAGAGGGTGTCGGCTCTGGAAATAGTCTGTGGCACATTGGAGAAGCAGGTGCAGGATCAAGTAGGTAAGTTTGTTGAGGAGAGTGTAAGCATTGCCCGTGCCAGTTTTGAGGAACAAATAGCGGATTTGGATAAGAGGATGACCGCAATTAATGAGGAATTTGATATGGACCTCTTTCCTCAATGCTTATGGGCTGTTGAAGGTAGGCGCTGGGTCATCGGGCACGGCTTCCGTTATGCTTTTCGTAAATTCAAAGAGTCCTTAGAACAGAAGACCAGGCTGGGGGCGTGTATTTCCACAGCGATAGCAGAGGGAGTGCGCCAGGGGTTGGAGGCCGGGGTTGTCCACAGATCAAAGGGTGTTAAACTTCAAGATGTGGAAGCTTACAACCCCGAGGCGCAAAAGTGCTTTCAGGAAGCGGTAGAGAGGTTGGCAAATGTGCCTTTCCCCTTGCTGGAATCCCTTGAGGCATGTAAGGATGCTCCGTTGGAGTTTCTAATGTCGCAGCTGGTGTTGGAGGAAGACCTTCATCCTGGGTCTGCGGAGTTTACTTTTAAGCCTCCAGTTGCGGAAGAGTCTGTCCTTCCGAAATCCGTGCTCAGGTTTCTCACTCGTCGTCCTAGGGCTATTGCCGCTTACAAAGAGCAGAAGAATAGAAAGTATGGGGTGAACTTTGACAATAGCGACAAGGGCCTTGCTGTTGTCCTTCCTGTTCCCACCACCTCCAGGCCATCTTCTAGTGCTGAGCCTGCGGCTGTTGAGCCTGTGACCATTGTTACTCCATCAGGGCCGGTGACTACTCCGACCGGGGATGATAGTGTCCAGCATGATGACATGTTTGATACTGCCGTCCTTGGTCAACTCGAGCCTAAAGAGTTCGGGAGTCAGTCGTTTTGTTTCTTCGGCCGTTCCTTGGGTGATATTTTGACTATATCTACCCTGCCGTAAATCTGTGAAGCTTTTAAGCTTTGATGATGTAATCCGGATGTATGCATCCGCGTATATTGTAATTGAATATGAATACAACTTAACCATTTTTACTGTGTCTAACACTTGGTCGTTTATATCATGTTTTTTTTTTTTTTGCCAGGGCTTGTATGGCCGGACTTAGTTTACTACCTCTGTGTATCCGTAGTTTTAGATTTCTGGGGATAGATTGGTTTGGTCAATGGGTTTGCAATACCACTTATATGCCTTAGATAATTTGGAGGTACAATGTCCTCATGCCGGGCTTGTAACACCTCTTATACATTTTTGTAATTGCGGAATTGTTTTCCGGGTTATGCATGCATATGACAGGAGTAATAAAAGAAAGAAAAAATAACTAAGTAAATTTTAGAAAATCTGCGGAGTTGATTGGACTCCGTATATCATTAATCAGAAAACAAAGTACATGAAAATGACTAGATATGCTAGGATGAGTTCCTGCTGCCGGTTTGAACCGCGGTCAGCCAAAAAGATGGGAACACTTACATTTTAATTAAAAGTAACATTTTTTGAGATTCCGGATATTCTATCTCCGAGGCAGATCTTGACCATCTTGGTTCCTGAGTTTGTATGCTCCTTTTCCCAATGCTTCCACAACTTCATACGGGTCCTCCCATTTAGGGCCCAGCTTTCCGGTGATCTCAACCAGGCTAGCATCATTGTTGCGGTTGACAAAATCTCCTGGCCTGAAGCTTCTGCCGCGGACCTTAGCGTTATAGTATTTTTCCATCCTGGCTTTACTTCTCGCTTCTTCAAAAGCCGCGGCTTCTCTCCTTTCTTCCACAAGATCCAAGTTCAGCTGTAGGGCTTCATCGTTTGCTATTGGGTCAAACATAGCGCACCTTAGAGATGGCATTCCTATTTCCACGGGAATCACGGCCTCCGTCCCATAGATTAGGGAGAAATGCGTGTTCCCATTACTGTATTTGATCGTTGTTCGGTGCGCCCATAGCACATGCGGCAGCTCCTCCAGCCAATCTCGGCTTCCTTGGTCGATTCTTGCTTTAATCCCTTCTCCCAAGCTTCTGTTTGCCCTATCGGCCAATCCGTTCGCCTTCGGATGCTTTACCGATGTAAACCGCTGCTTGATATTGAGCTTCTCGCACCAATCTTTGAAAGAGTTATCATTGAATTGCTTGGCGTTATACACCACAATCTCCCCCGGCAAGCCGAACCTGCACACGATATTATCCCATACAAACTTCTTGACTTGATTATCGGTAATGGTTGCTAGGGCTTTAGCCTCAATCCATTTTGTGAAGTAATCTATTGCCACTATCAAATACTTGATTCTTCCTGGAGCTTCTGGGAATGGGCCGCAGATGTCTATGCCCCATTTATAAAATGGCCAGGGGAGGTGATAGGAGTCAAGTTATGCTGAGGAGGTCGGAGGATTTTTCCATCGGTGAACACCGGGACGGTGTGTAACTATGAGCATGGAGGTGATTTGGCACCCTTTGTTGGATTATTGCTTGGTGTCCACACTTAGCGACTTGGTAAAATGGCCAATTAAAAAAATTCCCTGATCCATTAATTGACTAATTTTGCCCACGATCATAGCCCAGTGGTGTGTCCGGGAGGTGGTCGACATTTCTGCCATGATACCCTGTCATGATTATCCCATAATGAATTTCCCCAATCACATAGTTTGCCTGTATTGGGCCCACACATCGCAACCACGGCTCCAGAAATGATTTACGAAATAAGACTCCGTTGATGACGGAGTATTGCCTTGCCTTGATCTTTAGCTTTCTGGCCTTTTTCTGATCCGCAGGCACACTCCATCTTTCAAGTACTCAAGGAGTGGGGTCAACCAAGTGTCCCCTTCTTCTTCAACCACAGCCATGACCTCTTTCTCCTCGATCGATTTATTTTTCAAGACTTCAACCAAAACTTATTTTGTCTAGTGGGCAAAGCAGGTTGAGGCTATTTTACTCTGCGCGTTCTCCTGCTTATTCTGACTCCACGAAATCTGTCTGATTGAGAATGTGCGGAAGTTTTGTATCAGGGCCTTGGCTTTTGCTATATATCATGCCATACTCTCCTCTTTTGCTTCATACACACCATTGATCTGATTCGCGACCAGTCGAGAATCTACATTTGCGGACAGGTCCTTCACCCCCATCTGTTCCACTATCCATAAATCCGCTAGCAGTGCTTCGTACTCTGCTTCATTGTTGGATGTATCAAATTCGAATCTCAAAGCATAAGTGAATTCTGTACCTTCGGGGTTTGTAAGGATTAGGCCTGCTCCGGACTTCTGGGGTATTTGTAATCCTCCATACCCATCTGGCGGTTACTCTCTTCGAGTGGAATTCTCAAGAGGTACAGCCACATACCCAGGCAGTGTGGCCTGAACGATGTAGTTATGTAGTGGTCAATTGCCCATTGCATCCGCTTATTTTCTCTTGCACAGGAAACTGTGTTGGTTGTCTGTGATGACAAGGCTACCTGAATACTCGGTCTCTGGGCTTGAAGGAAAACAACTTTTCATGGTTTATTAATATTTTTTTATGAAAGCAAGTAAAATCTCGGGTTTTGAAGGAGTGGGCGGAATTAGTTGCTAGTCAACTAACCCAAATAACTACAAATGCAAATAAAGTAAATAACAAAAATGAAAATGTGGTGAGAAACTTATGTGTAGAGAAATGTGCTTACTTAGATTTTCTTACTCCCTAACTATCTTTTACCGGTTAATTAGTGTGTATTAGTCGCGTGGATGACGGGTGTATTCCTTAATACCATTCGTGGGGTGGCGTACTTACTTCCCCAACTCTACAAGCTCCTACTTCACTCCTATGTCGAGCCGGCTAGGAAGCTCCTAACATGGGATCACTAGAATTCGCTTGTGCATTAAATACAACCATAAAAACCTTTAGTACGCATTTGGTTCATGTTTCTTAAGACGTTCAAGCAAGTTACCGAATAGGAAGTTAGCCAGTTTTCTTAAGCCTAACATAGATAAACAATCATCCAATACAACTAATAACACACCAATAACCAATAATCAATAGCTAGGTTTCATTAGATCTAAGCAAACACAAGATAAATTTAGCCTAACATGTTAAACAAAAGACAAGAATAAGATAGAATCAAACAACACATAGACATATTGAATGATTAATTGATAACTTATCTTTCAATGTAACATGGAAGATCTCAAGGCAAAAAGCCTTGAAAAAGAAGCTAAAATCGTCCTAGGGTTTTCTCCCAAAATTCCACACACTAAGCTCTCTCCAATGACAAAAAATTAGAAAACTATATATAGACTTTTGCATCTGACGGCGTCACCTTATAGAGTGTGACGCCGTCACCTCGCCGCTTTTAGGGTTCTCGGATGAGCATCTTGACGCCGTCCCTCTTTAGCTCTTCCAAAATCCATTCTGGCTTATCAAGGCTTGACGCCGTCGAACCTTGAACGTGACGCCGTCCCCTTATGATTTAAGCCGTGACGCCCTTGATCAAGTTAAAGCGTGACGCCGTCAGAATTTACATGATATTTTCACTGGCTCATCATGAGTAAATTTCACGTCCACCTTTTCTTGCCAAGGCATGACGCCGTCCAGAGTAAAAGTTGACGCCGTCAAAGGTAACTTTTAGCCGATTTTTGAGACTTTGTCGTTTTTCTCACTTTTATGCTCCAAAAACGTCCAAAATGCCTTTTTTTCAGATTTCTCCTCAAAAGTACCTAAAATGACAAAAGGAACGATTTAGGGCAATATTTGATCAAATAAATACGATTTAGGGCTTAAATGACCCCTTAAAAGCGGTACACTTTTCGCTTCATCAAATACCCTTACACTTGAGATTTGCTTGTCCTCAAGCAAATGCGCTTTTATTCTAATCAAAATACAAGTTAGGGGTCATTTAATGCAAACATAAAAGTAATTACAACAAATAATCGTTCCACTTCAATCATAATAAGCACGGAGATTACATACTAGCACCTCACAAGTAGTGTTTAGATACTCACATCTCTCAAGTGTCATCAAAATAAATCTCATAAATGAAAACGGATAATATCTCTCACTACCTGTCATAGCAAATAGATTACGATAGGCTTGGGAAAAGGATCGAAAACCTCCTCCACTAGGCGTAAGCACCTAAGATAAACTATCAAAGAGGGCTTTTTCATGGGTTATAACGTTAGGTGTAGGGAAAAGGAAAACACGGTTTGGTTGGATAAAGGATATTTTACTGGTGGCGAGTTAAAAATCTCGATCAATTACATGTACTATACAATGTTGCTAAGCCAAGACTCGACTCGATCTTAAGCTAGAAACAAAATAACAAAAACAAAAACATAAAACAAACATAAAATGAAACGGGATGGTAGTCCGTATGTTTTTTTTTTTCTTTTTCTCATTTTTTTTTGTATTTTTCTTGATTTTTCGATTTTTTTTTCTTTTTTTTTTTTTTTTTTTTTTTTTTTTTTTTTTTTTCATACACTCTTGCCCTACCATCCAAAATAATACATCATAGGGGCATTGCATCCCCCTTACACTTGAACTTTTACATAACTTTACAAATACTAATCTAATGACTCGAATTAAGATAATTGAAAAACTTGGAGTACTTTTAAAACATTTAGCACATATGGGGGTAATAAATGATGTTCTTTCCCATTACTCCATTACACTAGTACTTTACCCATGAGTCCCAATCGTCCCAAAACAATATGTACAAGGATATGACTCGACTTAGCAACCATGTAATCAATTAGATAATTAACTTAGGTTTAAACAAATGTTGTAACAATAATGCACTAAAAATGAGTGCATACAAGGTAGGCTAAGGCGATTTGGGTGTACATTTAAGTGGGGTGTAACAAATTCTTCCTTTAAGTAAAATGCTTAAAGGTCGAACGAAAAGATAGGCTCTGAGGGGTGTACTAGGGGTATCGTGTACTAAAAATGAGTACAACGCAAAGGGTGTGGGAGAATTACTTGACCAATGTAGCCAATGTAATTATAACAAAAACACAGGTGTAAAACAATGGGTTAATCCTAATGCCTCTTATCATGTAGTAAATCTAACTACATGAATGTAGTCTCACTTGTGGCCTCGGAATGGTCCTAACGCAAGTTCTAGAATCTAAGTGCTACCGGTACACACATCATAGCATAAATGCTTTTCCTACCAATTCTAGGGGCGAACCTCACATATTTGGGGGTGGAAAATTTTTTAGTGGTACGGTTTTTTGTGCTAGTCATATAACTCCTATCCATGAGACGCTCATTAAGATCAAAGTTTCACTCCTATATGTTGTAAAAAATTTTAAATTTGGCACTAAAATTGCCCTAACAGGTATTTCTCTCAGTTTTATTACACATCTACCATTAAACAAACAAAAATCAAGCGTAATAGTATTCTCTAAAATCGTACTTTTACCCCCCCCCCCTTACACTTAAGATGAACATTGTCCCCAATGTTCAAATAACATGATGTAAAAGAAAAAAGTAAAAGAATGAAATCAAATACTCCCCTGATTCGCTCGGTGGATAATGAAATTACACGGTTAGATCTTCCTCCAAAGAGAATGTAAAAGCTTCATGACTAATGCATCGCCATAAGCTTGATTCCATAAACATTTCCTTGTCCAAAATAACCTGTTAAACCTGAGAAAACAAACACGAAAACCTGCATAACATCGGCGGGATAAAATCTATATATAAGGATATAATGCTTGTGGAATGATAATTTTGCAGATTCCTGGAGATTATAAGTTGGAGATTTAATAAAAACTTTTTATGAAAACAAAACTTTCAAAAATTTCTGGAAATTAAATCTGACGCCGTCAGGTTATAAACCTTGACGCCGTCAGAAATGACCTGACAAAAATTTTCATTTTAAGTTTCCGGAAAATTTCTGGAAAAAAACCTTTACCTTACTTCCTGGAAATCCTGCAAAACATCATTATGACTCGATACAAGCATTTGACTCAAACAAATACGAATATGTATGTTAATTTATTATTATTATGATTCATGTTCATTTGTGTTCTAATAAACCGATTTAGATTTCCCTTACACTTATCTTTTGCAAAATACCTTTATATGTAGTTAAGACGAAGTTAAAAACAAATAAATCATTTTCACAATTAGTTTTGAACATGAATCAATAATAATAAAAATTAAACACACATACGGAAACAAATAAAATCAAACAAAGCAAATAAATAAACACACAAAGCAAATAAAGCAATTAAAGCTTGGGTTGCCTCCCAAGAAGCGCTTTTCTTTATTAACGAGTCTTGTAGCTAGACTCAAAGTCACGTACATTACGTGACTCCATCATCGGTCACGGTTCCTAGGCCATTCTCCTTCCCGGTTTTATATTCCGGTCCTAATTTCAAACAATCCTTGTAGAAACCGAATATCCTTTCCATAACATAATCTACTCCTTTACTTCTATCCTCATCATTCCTATAGTAGACCGCTTGCTTGAGCTCCTTCTCAACATTTGACAAGTGTTGGAATTGTTCTATCTTATATGGCATTTGGTAGCTTACTTCATCGGTCTCATCCTTAAATCTAACTATCCCTAAGGAAGGTTCATAAGTCATTCTAGAGACCTCAACAAATGGTTTTCCAAAAACCACTTGAGTCAAGGATGCATCGACTATTGGGCGGATATCTTCTACAATTACAAAGTCGGTGACATAGGTGAAGTTTCCTACATAAACCGGTAATCCCTTAACTCTTCCCGTGAAGTTACTCATCCAACCCTTGTCAGGGAACATCCTATACCCAAGTTGATTCTTCATTATCAAGTTGTAGTGGGCTCTAGTCATGATGTTTATGGGTGATCTAAGGTCGATGTAAGCTTTCCACACATGTAGGTGTCCGATGTTGCATGGTATGTTGAGATTAGAAGGGTCGCCTATTTCAATGATTGGTCTACCTAGGAAGTATGGTGTCTCGGGGTCATCGAATAAGTTTGTATGATATGCGCGCTCTTCCTTAGTGGGTAGCCTATTGAAGTAGTCCTCATCATTATCTACTTCCTCTACTTCATTTTTCTTAACTTCCTTATCAACCTCGACTTTCTTAACCTCATCCTTAGGTTCCATTTCTATCCTACCCTCATTCTTGTCAATTGGTTTAATAGTGACAATGTTGACAAAGTGGACGTGTTTGGATGAAGAGGGGTCTTTTACTTGGGGTCCGCTATTTGTGTTCCTAGCGTCCTTATGTGGAGGTGATAACACTTGGTTATGGAGAGCTTTCAACAAGTTGTCAATTTTATTGGTCATCTCCGTTTGTTGTTGATTGAATTCGGCTTCAAACTTGGCTATCCGAGCTTCTTGAGATGCCATAAATTGGGACATCAATCCTTCAAAGTTATTGGTACTACCATTGCCGGAAGGATTGTTGTTGAAAGTACGGTTCGAGTTGGAACCGCTTGATTGGAAACGATTAGGTGGGTTGGAAGAATTGGTTTGTTGTGTGTTTTGGTTTTGTTTCCACCTAAGGTTCGGGTGATTTTTCCATGAGGGGTTGTATGTATCACCGTAATAGTTTGGCTCGGGTTTGAAAGTGTACCACTTGTCTCCCGCTCCGTCGGTACGCGAGGATGCGTAGTCCACAAAAGCTTGTTCGGGGAGTTCCATGCAATCACGAGTGTCGTGGGGACCACTACATAATTCACATGAAGAAGTGATTTTGTTCACTTGGCTTGAAGGTGTAGGAGCCTCGTAGGATTTCATGAGAAACTTGACTTGGTCTTCAAGTTCTATGATCCTACGGTCAGAAGTGCTTGAATTGTTCAAAGGCAAAGATATTGCCTTGACCGTTTTATTCAAATCACGGGGATCACTCCAACTTTCGTTGTCATAAAGAGCAAGATCCTCTAGAAGAGCCCATGATTGTTCCGCACTTAGATCACGTAGCTTACCACCGGCCGATTGGTCAATGGTTTGCCTCGTGGAGAGATTGATATGGTCATAGAAGATTTGGACTTGGAGCCAAAGTTCTATGCCATGGTGAGGGACTTTTTGGAGTAAGTCCTTGAATCGAGTCCATGCCTCGTAGAGAGTTTCGCCTTGACGTTGTTGGAACATCAAGATATCATTCCTTAGCTTGGTAGTTCTTCCCGGTGGGAAAAACTGAGCAAGGAAACGAGTAGTGAGATCATCCCAAGAGGTAATGGATCCTGCGGGTTGACGTTCTAGCCACTGACTAGCTTGGTCCCGCAAAGAGAATTGGAAGAGACGCAATCGGGTCGTCTCTCGAGTGGCAACATCAAGGTCTATAGAATCAACGATTTTAAGAAAGTCCTTGAGATGTTGATTAGGATCTTCAGAACGAAGTCCATGGAATGCGCATCCGCTTTGCACCAACCGGATGGTGTCGGATCGCAAGGGTGTGATATTGGCTCCTTGAGTGAGCTCAATGGTGTTTCGATAGCCATGGTGGCTAGGACGGGAATACTCTCCTAAAGTACGGGCTCTAGGAGGTGGTGGTGGTTGTTGTGGTGGTGGGTTGTGTGGGTTAAGGATATTACCATCTTCCATGATGTCGGATGGTATGGTTACGAACAAAGACACGAAGAAAATAGATAGACTAAAGAAAACTTAAAAAAATAAAATAAAAATCTCACTAGAATGGAATCTAGTGAGTAGACCTAATAGAAATAAAAATTCAACCTAAACAATAACTATTCCCCGGCAGCGGCGCCAAAAACTTGATGCGTGGTTTTGTAACCTTACAACAGGTTTTACCTCTCGAGGGATCTCAAGAGGCTTACAACCCCACCAGGCAGTGTTACCTGACCGATGTAGTATAGTGTAGTGGTAAGTACGGGGGATTGATCGTTCTCCACAGGGAATAGTGTTCGTTAGGTATGAAAGGCTACTCTAATAGGTCTAAGGGTTGAGGAAGATTCTTTTTATGTTTTTATATTTTTTATGAAAGCAAGTAAAATCTCGGGTTTTGAAGGAGTGGGCGGAATTAGTTGCTAGTCAACTAACCCAAATAACTACAAAAGCAAATAAAGTAAATAACAAAAATGAAAATGTGGTGAGAAACTTATGTGTAGAGAAATGTGCTTACTTAGATTTCCTTACTCCCTAACTATCTTTTACCGGTTAATTAGTGTGTATTAGTCGCGTGGATGACGGGTGTATTCCTTAATACCATTCGTGGGGTGGCGTACTTACTTCCCCAACTCTACAAGCTCCTACTTCACTCCTATGTCGAGCCGGCTAGGAAGCTCCTAACATGGGATCACTAGAATTCGCTTGTGCATTAAATACAACCATAAAAAAACCTTTAGTACGCATTTGGTTCATGTTTCTTAAGACGTTCAAGCAAGTTACCGAATAGGAAGTTAGCCAGTTTTCTTAAGCCTAACATAGATAAACAATCATCCAATACAACTAATAACACACCAATAACCAATAATCAATAGCTAGGTTTCATTAGATCTAAGCAAACACAAGATAAATTTAGCCTAACATGTTAAACAAAAGACAAGAATAAGATAGAATCAAACAACACATAGACATATTGAATGATTAATTGATAACTTATCTTTCAATGTAACATGGAAGATCTCAAGGCAAAAAGCCTTGAAAAAGAAGCTAAAATCGTCCTAGGGTTTTCTCCCAAAATTCCACACACTAAGCTCTCTCCAATGACAAAAAATTAGAAAACTATATATAGACTTTTGCATCTGACGGTGTCACCTTATAGAGTGTGACGCCGTCACCTCGCCGCTTTTAGGGTTCTCGGATGACCATCTTGACGCCGTCCCTCTTTAGCTCTTCCAAAATCCATTCTGGCTTATCAAGGCTTGACGCCGTCGAACCTTGAACGTGACGCCGTCCCCTTATGATTTAAGCCGTGACGCCCTTGATCAAGTTAAAGCGTGACGCCGTCAGAATTTACATGCTATTTTCACTGGCTCATCATGAGTAAATTTCACGTCCACCTTTTCTTGCCAAGGCATGACGCCGTCCAGAGTAAAAAATTGACGCCGTCAAAGGTAACTTTTAGCCGATTTTTGAGACTTTGTCGTTTTCTTCACTTTTATGCTCCAAAAACGTCCAAAATGCCTCCTTTTCCAGATTTCTCCTCAAAAGTACCTAAAATGATAAAAGGAACGATTTAGGGCAATATTTGATCAAATAAATACGATTTAGGGCTTAAATGACCCCTTAAAAGCGGTACACTTTTCGCTTCATCACCTGCTCCGGATCCTTCTTGACAAGAGGATCCATCGGTGTACAAGTTCCATGGCTCCGCGTATGGCCGATCTGCCGCAGTTACTCCTGCTGTCGGAGCTTCCTCCTCCGGAATTTCTACAATGAAGTCAGCCAATACTTGTCCTCTTATGGCGGTCCGTAGCCTGAAACTGATGTCATGTTCTCCTAGTTCAATTGCCCACTTAGCCATCCTGCCTGTATTTTCCGTCTTTGCAAGGATCTGCTTGATTGGTTGGTCTGTGATGACCACTATTGGGTATGCCTGAAAGTACCTCCTGAGTCTCCTGGCCGCATGAACCAGTGATAACACCAACTTTTCCATCGGGCTGTAGTTAACCTCCGAACTTTGTAATAAGCGGCTAATGAAATAGATAGGTTCCTGGCGTTGTCCTCTTTCTGCCAATAGAACTGCACTGATGTCCTCTTTTGCCGCAGACAAGTACATGATTAGTTCTTCCCTCGGTTGGGGAGCCGTGAGGGTAGGAAGGTTGGCAATGTGCTTCTTCATCTCTTTAAATTCCTGTTCCGCCTCCGGCGTCCAATGAAATTCGCTCTTTTTAATACATTTCTTTAATGTCTTGAAGAACGGTAAAGACTTTTCCCCGGACTTTGATAAGAAGCGGTTTAGACTTGCCAATTTTCCATTTAAGCTTTGCACTTCCTTAAGGGTTCATGGGGAAGGCAACTGGGCAACGACCACGGACTTCTCCAGACAAGCCCTAATTCCTTTCTTACTGATCAGATGCCCCAGGAACATTCCTTCCTCTGCTCCGAAGGTACATTTCTTTGGATTCAAGTTCATGTTTATCTTTCGAAGAGTCGCAAAGGTTTCTTCCACGTCCCTTAACATTACTATCTCCGAGTGGCTCTTAATGACCAGGTAGTCCACATACACTTCCAGGTTCCTCCCAATCTGTTTTTCAAAGGCTTTGTCCACTAGACGTTGATACATGGCTCCTGCATTTTTCAATCCAAAAGGCATTTTCTTATAGCAAAAGATCCCTTGGTTTGTGTGGAATGCCATTTTCTCTTCATCTTCTGCGACCATCTGTATCTGGTGGTATCCCTTGTATGCGTCCAAAAAGCACTTAAAGGTGTAACCACAGAGGGATTCGACTTTCCAGTCGATCTCCGGAAGAGGGTAACAATCTTTCGGGCATGCTTTGTTCAAATCTTTGAAATCCACGCACATCCTCCAGCTTCCGTCACTCTTCTTGACCAGGACCGGGTTTGACAGCCAGTCGTGGTAGTGGACCTCCCTCATTATGCCAACTTCTACCAATTTTGCCACATTCTCGTTAATTGCTTTGTTCCTTTCTAGGGCCTGCCCGCGTTTCTTTTGCCTTACCGGGGCATAACCCTCCCGGATGTTCAGCTTGTGTTCTGCTACGCTTCGCGGCACTCCAGTCATTTCTGATGGTTGCCAGGCAAAGATATCCATACTGCTCTTCAATAATTCACACAGGTCCTTCTTTCCTTGATCTGTCGGGCTTCCTCCTACAATGACAGTCTGGTCTAGGAATTCTGGATGTATTGCTACTTTAACTCCTTCTTTTGTTGGAATTTCCTCGGGACTCTGCTGTGACAGTGGTTCCGCGACCATTTGGCATTCTACAGGGATGACTTTGTCACAATGTAAGGTGACTATTCCGCCCTGGGTGGGGAATTTAATCATGCCGTGGGCCGTGGAAGGGATAATTTTGAGCTGTCGTATCCCCGGACGGCCTATTATGCCATTATATTGAGAGGGTGACCTGACCACCATGAAGTTCATCCATGCGCTAGTTGAATTCTCTTCATCACCTAATGTAACTTCTAACAGAATTTGCCCCAAAGGCCATGATAACTCGCCACTGAAACCGAGAAGGGGTGCGGTGGCGGGGATCATTTTCTTCCTGATTTCCGGGCTTAGGCGATTAAAACAATGTTCATAAAGGACCTCACAGGCGCTTCCGTTGTCTACGTACATTCGATGTACGTGGTGCCCGCCTACTCCGGCCTTTATTACCAGCGGACGGTCATCCCAATCATCTTTCTCTATTGGAGGGAATGATATTTCCAAATTTGGCTCGGTATTAGAGGATACCTTCTGTTTAACACTTCGTTGCCAAGTTTGTATCATGAATATGGTCGGAGCCTTATCCTTGGCTGTGGTTTCTTTCTTGCCGCCTTTAGCGGCTCCGCCCTTCTAGTTCCCATTCTTGATCTCCTTTACCAAGTGTGCTAATTGGCCGGATCTGACCGCCTCCTCAATCTGCTTTCTTAACTGGAAACACTCATCCGTGTGGTGTCCCCTCTCTCTGTGAAAGTCACAGTACTTGTCCTTGTTCCTTGATTCGGCCGAACTTGACATGGGTGGTGGGGCTGTGAATTTGACTGAGTCCATTTCCAAAATCTCCTTCGGTGTTTTCGTGAGGGGCGTGAATCTGTCATTCCGCCTCCGGTCTCCCCTGGAGCGCCCTTTGAACTCCGTTTTTCTTTCAAAAGCTTGACTGTTGGGTGCTCGGGACCCCCTTCATGAGGTTTCCACGAAGAGCGGTCTTGCCTTTTCTAGACAAGTTTGCAGCGGCTGTTTCACCCCGGAGGAAGGCTGTGGTTACCTTCCACATTTCGTCAACAGTCTATGTGGGAAACTAGAAGGGGGGTTGAATAGTTTACCGGTTTAAAAACTTCTTTTAAAAATCTTGTTTTAAAAGTATGCTATTGGAAACTTTGATTCGATCTCTATGTGTAATCAAACAACACCAATATGAACTACAAACTAACCTACGTAATAATAACAAATAAAAGTAAAGAGTAGAGTTGGAAAGATCAAACCGAGACAGAGGATTTATAGTGGTTCGGCTACGAAGCTCTTCTTCGCCCTACTCCACTCCCCGAGTACCACACTCGAGAGTTTCAAGCACTATGTCAACAACCTCCCTTAAGGCGGAGAAAACCGTACACGTCGCTTATCCTATTTCCGTCACTAAGCTTGATGTCGAGTGCTAATCTTAGCTAGCACCAATCTACCAAGGTCCACGTGACCAAACACACAAGCCCAATGGCTTCAAGAGATCACCAAGATCTCAACACGATCACAATGATCAACACTCACTTCACTCTACTCAACTAACACTAACCTAATGACCCTTGATCTTCTTGATCAATCACACAAGCCCAATGGCTTCAAGAGATGTTCACTATCTCTATAGATCACACTTGATCTTCACTCTCACTCACAAAAAGAAAATAAACTTGATGTATGCTAAGACACAACAAGGTTGTAACAAATGTTACAAGAACCTATCTACTATAACTCTAGTATCTTCTTGATTACTTGAGTTCTTCTCTTGCCAATGAAGAGGGATGACAACACCTTGTATCAACTTGGATACTTGTGTTCTTCTCTTGCTAGTGAAGAGGTATGAAGAGGATCACTTGAAGGATGATTGGATCACTCTTGAAACAAAGAAAAACTAAACTAATTGACCCTTAGAAGTGAAAGGTGTGAGAAGGTTTTACTAAGGGATTTTTCTGTGTGTGAAGGGTGCCTAAAACTGTGAAAGAGGTGGGTATTTATAGGCAAAGAAAATCTGAACGTTACAATTCAAAATGGTACGGACGGCTCCACTAAATGACCCACGGCTCCGTTAAATTTAATGGTACCGTGGAGCCGTGGTAGACTAGGACGATCCAAATTTTGTCTTTTCTGGTGAAAACTTATTTGGGGAAGGTTGGAGCTGATTTTGGGGGGAAAAATAGCTGTTGTGATTTTCAAACTTATTTTTCCATTAAAACATTTCTTAATATTTAAAAAATAGTTTGTCATGTGTATTTTTGAAAAAATGTTTTGTCCCATTTAAAATGTGAATTTTCAAAACATGAATTCACTTCTTTGATCACTAGTTCAAGTTGTAACTTTGTTCAAGAGTGATTTGCGTAGAAACGGGATCTTCCGATTAAAAACTTGTTAACGTTAATTTTAACGTAACGTGAGTTCACATTTTGTCATCCTCAAAACGTGAAGTAATCGAAAGATATAAATAACGTTTTTAGAACATTATTTGCATCAACAATCTCCCCCTTTTTGATGATGACAAAATATAAACTCATTTTAGGTTAAAATTAATTTTAACAAGATTTTAATGAGTTTACTCCCATTTCTCCCCCTTTTTGTCAAATCAAAAAGGTGGTTTAGGCTTCCCCTTGATGTGTACTCCCCCTCATTTGGAGAACACAAAGGAATCGAGCAATGGATCGTGCTACAAAACAAAGTTAGACAACAAATATACAATATCTAACAAGTAGCACATTTGTGACAAATAACCAATCCCTTAAAAAGAAAAACCTCCACATAGAAGCATTCATTCATAAAACAAATAAGTGTCATAGTAATGTATGACTACATAGAAAGCACTAAGAAAGATAACAAGAAGCCTAAATTCCTAATGACTAGAGACAAGCTTCATTTCCAAGAGGGGTCCTAAGAGTTTATTGTGGAGGACTAAACAAGCAAGTGTTTAGTTGTTTTGGTTAGGAGGTGGTGGAGATTGGGGCCCCATTTGAGGTGGTGGAGGTGTCAAGAGATGTTCTATAAAGTAGAACATGAAATGAATCTCGTCTCTTAAGAAGTAGATGAGATTACGGTTGTGGAGACAACATAGGCAATTAGCATTATGTAACTCCAAGGGATGTGGTTGGTTGGGTTGTGTCATGATAGGAGATGGTGATTGTGGTAGGGTTGTTGGAGGTGAAATTGGCATGGCATTATCCAATGGGGTGAAGGGAGATGGTGTGTATTCCATTGATGATGTGGTGTAATAGGATGATGAAGATGTTGTGTAGGTAGAAGATGTTTTAGATGGTGCATAAGGTGGTGATGGTGAGTATGGAGTGGCTTGGGAAGGTGGTGTCATAGCTTCATCATCTCTTGTGAGATCCACAAAGAGTGGTTTTGAGGGTGGTTTTACGGTTATCCTAGGTTTCTTGGAGATTTGAGAGGTTGAATCATGTGTGGAGGACATGGTGTTTGTGTGATGTGAGGTTGAAGGTGAAGTGCAAGATAAGCTTGCAAGGGTGAGGCCTTATATAGGCAAGTTGGGTGAGATTTGAATTAAAGTTGATCCTATGGTGTAAGAGGGGAATCCTAGGGTGAATGTGAGGGTGCAAGGTTTGCAGGTTTGAGGTTAGGGTGATAGGGAAATAGGAGCATTAGGAAAAATCCGTTATACAGGGTCACGGCTCCTTTAAATACCCTACGGTACCGTTAAATTTAACGGTGCCGTCCCTATTTAGTGATACCGTGACACTGGTGGCACGAACTTTTCCTTGCAGGCTAGTTTTGGGCAGCTAGGGGGAATTTTCTTGGGGAACTAATTCCTGGAAATGAGAGTGACTCAACTCACTAGGTACTTATTTTCCTAATATATCCATACAATGCTACATCTAGCACATAAAGATGATCATGCATTATACTTAAAGAATCATAAGCATGCAAGCATAAAGAACAAGATAAGGTATCATCCAAATGTCAAATAAAACATTTATGTAATCATGCTAGATAATTTGAGCATTAATTCCTAATATTATCTATTAGTAATAAACCCTAGTGAGAGATATAAATCTCTTCCTAACTATTTATGACTTGAGCATTCCCCTTTCTTGTCACACTCTCGTCTTGAGTATTTGTCTCATTCTCATGAATAGGATCATCAAAGGGTGCATAGTGGGTGGTGAGTTCGGAAGTGAGGATGGTTGAGACATATGACTCGGTTATGGGTTTCATGACAGGTGTGAATGGGGAGTATTGAGGACCATGAAGGTAAGGTGATGAAAGGTTATGAGGTGATGATAGAGACGGGTTAGGAACATCCCATAGGGTATCAATTTATTCTTGTTACCATTGAGATGTACAATTCGCTTAGCGAAGAAGTAAGCAAGATTGTAAGGTTGTTGGGTTAAGAGACAGTAAATCATATGAGCACAACACGCCGGGAGTTGCTCACGATTTCCTGTGAGACTTAGAACATTTTCTCGCAGGATGACTGCCCAAGAAAGTAGTTCATGACGCACTTCTTCCAGACGAATTTTTGTTGGATGTGGGTGAGGGTGAGTACGGATGATTTTGGTTAGTTCGATTGGAGAGGGTATGTACGAATAGTACGGACTATTCTCCTCACGATAGTGAAAGAGAGACTCAAGACACCAATCTTCAGTATAGGCACATTGCCCATGATTGGGTATACTAAGGATTTGAGCAAATTGCTCAAGAGTTAGAACGTATTTGAAGTTTTTGACCCAAAACCAAAGTGACAAGGATTGATCCTCGTTACGTACGAGTTCAACTTGTCGGAAGAACTCCAACACAAAGCGAGGACAAATGTACTCGTTAATGTGGAGTAGACAATCGAATCCTATAGCTCTAAAGGAAGTGTTGATGTCCCGGTGGTAAACTAGGGATGGATCAACGACACGGCCTTCATGAAACCGACGGGTTTCAAGATTGACATAGGCACGAATGTGGTTACCGGGTGTAGTGGGTTCATGTGAGATTTCGGGTGTATAGGTATCGGTTAGGAGATGATCAAAATCATATTCATGAGACATTTTTGTGTCCTATAAGAAATTTTAAAAAGAAATTCAGAATAAAAACTAGTTGCATACAACACGTGCCTAGTGTGTGCCTATATGCAGACTATGTGGAGGTGCGGTAATCTCGACTCAAAAGAAACGTAATGAGATTACCCAAACACTCCTGATTTCACTTTAGCTCAAACAAATATGTCGAAGAGTACATATTGATTATGTAATTTGAATAATATTTGTGAGATCATGAATACATGAGAAAGTGTTTTTAGTTTGCATCAACAATGCATGAAAAGGAATAATTTCATGATCCTAATTTTGTGACATTTTAAAATTGATGGAATTGGGATGTTTTAGTGCTGATGACTTCTAATTTTGAAACATTCCTATAAAAAGGTGAAAATCCCCAATTCAATTTTCATCAATGAACAAACCCTAGACTCAAAATTAGAAATAAATTAGAATGAGAAAAACTTACAAATTATGTTGAAAAGGGTAAAATGATTGAGGATCTTGAAATCAATGTCTTGAATATGATCTTGAAGAGGTGTAATTGAGTTTTGGGTTGTGAGGTTAGGTTATGACAGCAATTGCTGATGTTGTGAGGGTTTTGAATGAGTAATGTGGGAAAAGGGGACTGAAATACGAAATGTTCCAGATGCACGGTTCCACGGTACCGTTAAATTTAACGGTGTCGTGCCACATTTAGTGGAGCCGTGATCTGCTGGGACTGTTTTATGTCCCATTTTGATTTTTGAAGACTAAGTCTCGCTGTTTTAGTGAGATCTTATGACACAAGGAAAGAATTTGTACCTAACAAATTCTTATGACTAGGGGTTCCTAAACTTGACTAGACGAGATACACGGGATGACTTCAAGAGTCATGAGATTTATGGAATATGTTCCATCATTCCTAGACCTAGACGGAGGTAGTTAAAGGATTCTCGTTTGAGAGGTTTGGTTAGTATGTCAGCGATGTTGTCTTGAGAAGGAACTTTCTCAATGGAAATGTTTCCTTTCTGAACATTATCGCGAAGGAAGTGGTGGCGAATTTCAATGTGTTTAGTACGGGAGTGTTGCACAGGGTTTTTGCTCAAGTCAATAGCACCTTTATTGTCGCACATAATGGGAACATCATCTAAGTATATCCTATAATCGTTAAGGGCTTGTTTCATCCATAGTGCTTGCTGACATGCCTTTCCGGCGCTTATGTACTCGGCTTCGGTAGTGGAGATAGCAAGAGCCGTTTGTTTCTTGGAGAACCAAGAAGTTAGACAACAACCCATGAAGGTACAAACGCCACTCGTGCTTTTTCGATCCACGTAATCTCCCGCATGATCAGAGTCGGCATAGACAACAGTTTCTATACCGGTCCCCTTGGGATAAAATAATCCCAAGTGTATAGTGCCTTTAATGTATCAGAAGATACGCTTAACCGCTTCAAGGTGAGAGGTTTTGGGATCCTCTTGGAAGCGAGCACAAAGGCAGACACTAAACATGATGTCGGGCCTACTTGCCGTGAGGTATAGTAAACTACCTATCATACCTCTATACTTAGTGTTATCCACGGACTCACCTTCTTCATCCTTCGTGAGTTTTATTTCCGTGGACATGGGAGTTTTCATGGGCTTAGACTCTTCTAAACTAAACTTCTTAAGCATTTCCTTACTATACTTAGATTGATTAAAGAAGATACCATCTTCCATTTGCTTAATTTGTAGACCAAGGAAGAAATTTAATTCGCCCATCATGCTCATCTCAAACTCGTCATGCATGATTTTAGAGAAATCATTGCACAGTTCTGGACAAGTTGAGCCAAATATAATGTCATCAACATATATTTGAACAATGATGAGATGTGAATCTCGTTTCTTTGTGAAAAGCGTGTTGTCTACCACTCCCATGGTATATTCATGTTCAATCAAGAATGCTTTCAGTCTATCATACCAAGCTTTGGGAGCTTGTTTAAGACCATAGAGTGCTTTCTTGAGTTTATAAACATGATTCGGATATTCGAAATCAACGAATCCCGGAGGTTGAGCAACATATACCTCCTCGTTGATATAACCATTAAGGAATGCACTTTTCACGTCCATTTGGTACAATTTAAAGTCTAAGGCACACGCATAGGCAAGGAGTATTCTAATGGATTCTAATCTAGCTACAGGTGCATAGGTTTCATCATAATCTATTCCTTCTTGTTGGTTATAGCCTTGTGCTACCAACCTTGCCTTATTCCTAGTCACGACGCCATTTTCGTCGAGTTTATTCCTAAATACCCACTTAGTTCCTATGATGGTTTGATTCCTAGGAGGAGGTACTAACTCCCAAACTTGGTTGGCGGTGAATTGATTAAGTTCTTCTTGCATGGCAAGTGTCCAACTTTCATCCTTAATCGCTTCACCAACATTCTTAGGTTCTACAGTAGATATAAAACAAAAGAAATTACTTTTGTTTTGTGCTTGTGACCTAAGGGTTCTTTGGTTTAGGTTTCTATGACATTTTCAATGGATGGTTCTGGATTCCTTTACATTGACAATTTCGTCAACTTCAACTATTTCATCCTCAATGTCATCATCTAAGGTTTTCTTGCCATTAACCTCAATGGCTTGTTCCTCATCTAAGTCATCATCCACCAAGGGTGATGTCTTAGTTGGAGGAGGGCTTTCATCGAATGTCACGTTGAGTGACTCTTCGACTTTCATTGTTTCCTTATTTAGGACAATGTAAGCTTTACTATTTTGGGAGTATCCTAGGAAGACACCTTCGTAAGACTTTGGGTCAAACTTGGTGAGGTAATCTTTAGTGTTTAGTATGAAGCACTTGCTTCCAAACACTCTAAAGTAATCAAGAGTAGGTTTTCTACCTTTCATGATTTCATATGGGGTTTTTCCTAAGATAGGCCTAATTAAGATCCTATTAAGTATGTAAGTTGAGGTGTCTACCGCATTACACCAAAACTTTTGCGGAATTGATTGTTCATTCAACATCGTTCTACTCATTTCTTGTAGAGTACGATTTTTCTTCTCTACTACCCCATTTGATTGTGGAGTGCGTGGAGCTGAGAAATTGTGAGTAATACCATTAGCATCACAATATACTCCAAATTGCACTTCATTATCAAATTCCCGACCATGATCCGTCCTAATGGAAACTATTGTACATCCTAGTTGATTTTGGACTTTCTTACTAAAAACCTCGAATTCCTCAAAGGCTTGAGTCTTATTCTTAAGAAATCTAGTCCAAGTGTACCTAGAGTAGTCATCAACTATTACTAAGGTGTAGTAATTTCCTCCGTAGCTCCGTACGGCGGATGGACCGAATAAGCCCATATGAAGAAGTTCTAGGCATCTAGAGGTTGAGACTATATTCTTAGCTTTGTGACTAGAATGGACTTGTTTTCCAACTTTACAAGCGTCACAAAAGTGTTGATCAAACTTAATCTTAGGTAGATTTCTAACTAGTTCCTTAGATGCCAATGATTGTATTAAACGCATATTGGCATGACCTAATCTCCTATGCCATAGAGTGGAGTTATCATCTATGGTTGCTAAGCATATCCTATCCTGAGGCTTATTTCCTATTTTCATGACAAATAGGCCATTTCTCCTAACTCCTTTGCCTATGGTTTTACCATCCTTAATGATTTCACTACCCTCTTCAGAGAATATAACTCTACACTTATTATCTACCATTTGACTAATGCTAAGCAAATTAAATCCTAAGTTATCTACATGCTCAACATTTCTAATAGTGAGGGAGTTATGAGTGATCGTACCTTTGCCAATAATGTTGCCCTTAAGTTTGCTACCGAAAGTGACATTACCTCCGTTGTATGCCTTGTATGATGAGAATAGACTTCGGTTGCCCGTCATGTGGTTGGTGCATCCACTATCCTTTACCCATTCGACAGGCTCCAAGTCGATTCCCAAGCATATCTCATTTGAAGCATGAGCCATTAGACACGTTTTGTCCTTGGGCTTCTTTTCTTCATCATCACCGCTATCACTCCAGGCGCCTCCTATGAGAGCTCGTTGGTTGTTGAATATCGGTGGCTTGGGACACTCTCCTATGAGATGATTAGGATCTCCGCATCTAAAGCATTTCCTATCACTTGTCCCTTTCTTTTCAACATGGTTCTTTTGTGATGTCTTCTTCTCATCACGAGGTTGCCTAACAAACCTACCTCTTCTCCTAAAGAACTTTTTAAAATCCCTAACCGCTAGTGCATATTCCTCATCTTCACTATCGGAACTCGAACATTCCTCATCACTAGACTCCTTCTTGGCTTTCAATGCTAGAGATCTAACTCTCTCGCCTTTGCCTTTGACTAATTCGGAGTCTTTCTTAATTATCATCTCGTGAACTTTTCAAGTTTCCTATAAGTTCATCGAGTGACAATGCCGCCAAGTCCTTTGACTCTTCTATGGCGGTGACCTTTGCTCTCCATTTAGGATGTAGAGCTCTAAGAAACTTCCTAACATAGTTCTTACTAGAATAACCTTCATCAAGAGCTTTAAGACTAGTGATAATAGTATTAAATCTAGCAAAAGCATTATCTATTGACTCATCCTCCGAAATGGAGAATTGTTCATATTGTTGAACAAGAAGATCTATCTTGTTCTCTTTGACTTGGTTATTACCTTGGTGAGTGACTAACAAAGTTTTCCAAATGTCTTTTGCCGTATTACACATAAAAATTCTTTGAAATTCCTTTTTAGGCAAAGCATTATAAATCATCATTTTAGCCTCATTATTTTTGGCTAATTTCCTTTTAAGTTCATCACTTTGTTTATCATAAGAAACTATTTCATCCTTTTTAGTTTCCGGATTCTTTTGAATAGGTTGAAAGTCACCCTCGGTAATAACATGCCAAAGATCAATGTCTTTTGATTTCACATACGTTTCGAATCTTGTTTTCCAATAGATAAAACAATCGGTTTCGAAAAGTGGTGGTCTTTGCATAGATTGCCCTTCTAGATATTTGTCGGAATCCATTGATCGGTTCAAGCTTTAAAATACAATATACTTTAAAAACTTGACTGACGTGGTCCTGATACCAATTGTGGGAAACTAGAAGGGGGGTTGAATAGTTTACCGGTTTAAAAACTTCTTTTAAAAATCTTGTTTTAAAAGTATGCTATTGGAAACTTTGATTCGATCTCTATGTGTAATCAAACAACACCAATATGAACTACAAACTAACCTACGTAATAATAACAAATAAAAGTAAAGAGTAGAGTTGGAAAGATCAAACCGAGACAGAGGATTTATAGTGGTTCGGCTACGAAGCACTTCATCGCCCTACTCCACTCCCCGAGTACCACACTCGAGAGTTTCAAGCACTATGTCAACAACCTCCCTTAAGGCGGAGAAAACCGTACACGTCGCTTATCCTATTTCCGACACTAAGCTAGATGTCGAGTGCTAATGTTAGCTAGCACCAATCTACCAAGGTCCACGTGACCAAACACACAAGCCCAATGGCTTCAAGAGATCACCAAGATCTCAACACGATCACAATGATCAACACTCACTTCACTCTACTCAACTAACACTAACCTAATGACCCTTGATCTTCTTGATCAATCACACAAGCCCAATGGCTTCAAGAGATGTTCACTATCTCTATAGATCACACTTGATCTTCACTCTCACTCATAAAAAGAAAATAAACTTGATGTATGCTAAGACACAACAAGGTTGTAACAAATGTTACAAGAACCTATCAACTATAACTCTAGTATCTTCTTGATTACTTGAGTTCTTCTCTTGCCAATGAAGAGGGATGACAACACCTTGTATCAACTTGGATACTTGTGTTCTTCTCTTGCTAGTGAAGAGGTATGAAGAGGATCACTTGAAGGATGATTGGATCACTCTTGAAACAAAGAAAAACTAATCTAATTGACCCTTAGAAGTGAAAGGTGTGAGAAGGTTTTACTAAGGGATTTTTCTGTGTGTGAAGGGTGCCTAAAACTGTGAAAGAGGTGGGTATTTATAGGCAAAGAAAATCTGAATGTTACAATTCAAAATGGTACGGACGGCTCCACTAAATGACCCACGGCTCCGTTAAATTTAACGGTACCGTGGAGCCGTGGTAGACTAGGACGCTCCAAATTTTGTCTTTTCTGGTGAAAACTTATTTGGGAAGGTTGGAGCTGATTTTGGGGGGAAAAATAGCTGTTGTGATTTTCAAACTTATTTTTCCATTAAAACATTTCTTAATATTTAAAAAATAATTTGTCATGTGTATTTTTGAAAAAATGTTTTGTCCCATTTAAAATGTGAATTTTCAAAACATGAATTCACTTCTTTGATCACTAGTTCAAGTTGTAACTTTGTTCAAGAGTGATTTGCGTAGAAACGGGATCTTCCGATTAAAAACTTGTTAATGTTAATTTTAACGTAACGTGAGTTCACATTTTGTCATCCTCAAAACGTGAAGTAATCGAAAGATGTAAATAACGTTTTTAGAACATTATTTGCATCAACAGTCTTTGAGATTTTATCATTGAGTCTTCTGATTAGCTCTGGATTATTAATCCCATGTATAAAGCCGGAGACCTTCATGCATTCTGGGGCACCTTTCACTTGCATGCTTTTTGCCTTGAAGCGGTCAACGAATGTTGTCGTCGTCTCCCCTTCCCTTTGCTTGAAAAGGTGGAGTTCCACCGGATCCTTGGTATATTTCTTTTGCTGGAGGAAGTAGGACAAGAAGTTTTTTCGGAGATCTTCAAAACTGTCTATGCTTTCGGCCGGAAATTCATCGAACCAAATCCGTGCATGGCCCATGAGGGTGGAGTTGAACATATGACACCAGGTGGGCATGGCCCACCGTTCCACCTTGGCCGCGGTGCAAAAGTTCTTCATGTGGTCCTCTGGATCCCCGGGTCCTTTTTAGGAACTCAAAATTCCTGATCAGTTGTGTGAAAGGGTCTGTGTCTTCAATATCGTATGGATGATAATGATCATCGTACCCCCTCTGTTCTTTCCTGATCTGGCCTCCCAATACCCCCCCAACATTATCTTCACTTTCTACGGGTGTACGTTCCCTTAGCCTTCTGGATCCAGAGTAGGCATCTCTGATCCTGGCGCCTTTCTCCCTAGAGCGGGGGGCGTGGTTGTGGGTCGGACTGGGGGTTCTCCTCCTTGGTCTATCCGGACTTCCTACTGTGTAGGGTTGTTGGTCCCGCCTGTTACGTTTGGCTTCAATCCTTCGCTCCCTTCGAGCGCGACTTTTTTTCCTAAGTCGAGAAAACACATCTGGTCTTCTCTCCCCCAGGCGTGATTTGACATCTCCCCGTTTTTTCCCTAGACGAGTGAAAACGGTGGACCGAAGGTGCTTGGTCCCTTTTCCATCGTCTTCGGGTTCCTTGCTGAGTCTGGAAAAGACACTTCGAGAGTGGGAACCTTCGGAAGGTCCGGATCTATAACTAGGGCTAGTTTTCAGCTTTCTTTCGACCTTCCTTTCCCCCAGGGATCTTGACTCAGAGTTTCGAGATCGCCCCCGAGAGTATGAGTTCCCTTGTGACTCGTCGTCGAAGTCGAGGCGAGTCTTTACTTGCTTTAATTTTTCCACATGGACTTTCTTAGTCATTAAGGGCAATAGTTGGTCATAATGCTTATCGCAAAATTCCCTTATCGCCTCTTCCGAGAGAGAGCCTGAAGGATGCTCTTCTCTTTCAAGACCCTTCCATTTCCCAAGAGTGTTCCGTAATGTCGAACGCTCTTGGGCTGGGGAGGAGTCATTCACCTGATTACTCATGGCAAAGTTCTTTAGAGACGCAGTTATGTAACTGGTCCCACGGATGGCGCCAACTTGTTAGTACAAATCTTGGGCTCAATGCAAGACCTAGATTATACTAGCTCTTGGCAGGGACGAATCTTGTGCTAACTACTTCGTAGAGCTTCTAAGAAAAAGCACCACCGTTAGTCTTACCGCGGACGGAAGCTTCCGCGGTTGGCCTCCGGTGTGAGAGTAAGTATATTGTTTAGAGAGAGAAAGTATATGTGCGGATTGTGTGTGAGTAAATGTTATTAGTTGAGAGTAATAAATGAGGTGGGTGTATTTATACTACCCACACAGGAACTGTAGCTGCCTCGCGACTCTGCGAGCCAAACTACGCCTCCCCTAGTAGGTAGGTGTCAGATCACGTGGGGGACATAATCCCAAGAGATCTGGCTTTTGGCCGCGTGACGGCGTGGCGGCCCGGCCTGGAGAGACCGGGGCGTGTTTCTTGTCCGGCTTTGACAAGACTGGAGTCTATGGTGTATGCTTGTCCGTCTTGACTTTGCCGCAGTTGGTTATGAACATGCCCCGCCCAGTATGTTGGGTCCGGGAGTACTATACACGATCAAACTTGTTAGTACAAATCTTGGGCTCATTGCAAGACCTAGGTGAGACTAGCTCTTGGCAGGGACGGATCTTGTGCTAAGTACTTCGTAGAGCTGCTAAGAAAAAGCACCACCGTTAGTCTTACCGTGGAAGGGAGCTTCCGCGGTTGGCCTCCGGTGTGAGAGTAAGTATATTGTTTAGAGAGAGAAAGTATATGTGCGGACTGTATGTGAGTAAATGTTATTAGTTGAAAGTAATAAATGAGGTGGGGTTATTTATACTACCCACCCAAGAACTGTAGCTGCCTCGGGACTCTGCGAGCCGAACTACGCCTCCCCTAGTAGGTAGGTGTCAGATCACGTGGGGGACATAATCCAAAGAGATCTGGCTTTTGGCGGCGTGACGGTGTGGCGGCGGCCGGTGATGTGTTCCGGCCCGGCCTGGAGAGACCGGGGCGTGTTTCTTGTCCAGCTTTGACAAGACTGGAGTCTATGATGTATACTTGTCCGTCTTGACTTTGCCGCAGTTGGTTAAGAACTTGCCCGACCCAGTATGTTGGGTCCGGGAGTACTATACACGATCAAGCGTGAAAGCAATGTGATTCATGATCTTCTAGATCACCCCAAATAGCAGTGCATATATTAGCCTCCAAACATCTTATATTAGCTAAGATGAATTAAAATTAACAAAGGCGAAAGCCGAACAAATTAAAGTGTCCACAACTTGCATAGAATTCCAGTTAGACACTTGGGTTATAATTAGCAGAAAACATACACTGAGTTAATAGACCTTTTCAGTTTATTTACTTCTTATATTAGCCTAATTGAAGGCAACATTAATTGCAAACTTTTATTTCCAAGATTTTCTAAAAGAAGTTAGTGCAAAACTGCAGATAACCATAAGCAATTTGCAAGTAATGGAAAACGACAATGGCACTAAATAAATAAGAGAAAGAGATAGAAACGTTGAGTTTCTAGAAGAGGGTCCTCAACCAGATTAGGCTTGAGCGTGAAAGCAATGTTATTCATGATCTTCTAGATCACCCAAATAGCAGTGCATATATTAGCCTCCAAACATCTCATCTAAATCAAAAGAAACAAACCGCCTTTTTGAATGATACATATCTAGAAGAAAGATACACTACTTTGTGAATTGTGAGCATGATTGATATCAAATCCCTACCAATTATTGATTGATCTACTGACCATTTGCTATCATTACTTACTGGTATGTTTATTTTTCTTTTCATATTTTTAGAGTATTCGCAATGCATGATTTTCGAAAGTTTTTTACTATTTATAAAAACTTTTTTAAAGATTTTTTAGCATTGCAATGAAAGACTTTTTGTAAAACTTTTAATAAAAGCTTGTAGTTTCTCAAGTGTTTAAAGCTATAGTTTTTCAATTGAATCTTCATTAATGAAAATCTTTTAGACTAATTTTTGCATTGGAGGAAGATTTACAACATGACTTTTTGCTAACAAAAATTGATTAAAAAACTTATGTATTAAAAGCATCATGACTTTAAAAACTTGATGTATTGTAGATGCTCTTAGTAGGGCTAATCATTTATAAATGTATCTAAGATGACACTTTTCTATTTTGATGTAGCGAACTTTAATTTTGGTCACTTTGGTGTATCTATTTTGTAATTTGGTCAACTTAGTGTACGATTTTAAAAGTTCATAAATTAAATATTAAACTTTTAAAATTGTATACCAAGTTATAAAAGTTCAAGAACTAAGTTGCAAAATTTTTTATTCGATACAATAAAATGGAAATTGTGTCAAGATATATACATTTATAAATGATTAGCCTTTCTTAGTAACTCAAACATAATAGATGAGAGATCGTTTACATACCAAAAGTTTTTAACAAGCCAAGGGATAAATCATAGCCGCTATTTTTTCTGTTGAGAAAAAAAGAAAAAGATTAACTAATATTTAAATTAGAAACTAAATTACATTCATCTTTTTTATAATTTAAATATCTCATAAACCGTTAATTGTGAGACAAAATAAAATTTATACCTTCACAACGAGCATTAATTATCTTTCTATAAACAGTCACTATGATATACTTTCGACAAACAATTTTTTTGTCGTTTTTATCACTTGTCTTTTCAGTATTGAAATTCGCATGACATATCACTATGATTTAACACTAATATCGAAGTTCGAACACTAAACATCCGTACTAATTTTTTATTTTTATTTTTTTTGGGTAAAGGGTCCCGGCAAATGTATTACTTCCAAAAAAGCGTTTAAGTACATAAGATGTGAGTGAATCCCACATCTCAGCCCGTTACATAGGCAGAAAACAAACGCACCATTCGTGCTTCAAACAATACATATCATTAGAATCACAAATCAAACTTATGAACTACTATAAGGAAACAACCGCTAACTTGATTAAATTTAACTCACGGTGATATCAAATATAACCTAGCGTCCACTGCCCTCAGAGAGTGATATCGAACGCATCACAAAATGCAAGTTGTTCTTTCATTAATTCTGATACCACATCATCATATCTATCATACAAGTCATACTCATCAAGCTCACGTAGACTATGGTCATTAGTTCCGCTTCCATGCCGCTTTTATGAAGAGGCTATAAACTGAGCATTCTCATTATCATACTCTTCAACCTCACTTTTTGAATCACCATCTTCCAAATCCATTGAAGTACTAGACATAGGACCTCATTCCACAGTCACCAATTTATCTACATGATTATGCTTTGGTCCATGTTCTTCCAATATTCGGCTCCTTTTCACTACCGGTACAGACATGGCCCACACATCTAGCATCCTCCACGTCACCCATACTGCCTAAAGCATCAAAAGAATTTGAAGTAGTAGTGTTAATTGTAGAAAACTACAAGGGGGGGGGGGGGTTGAATAGTTTAACCGGTTTTTAAAACTTTATAAAACTTTACTTGTGAAAAAATTTGATTCGATTCTTTTGTGAAATCAATCAACACAAATATGAACACTAAACAATACTAACTAATATAAGAAATAAATATAAAGAAATGAGATGCAAAGATCAAACCAGGACAAAGAGATTTATAGTGGTTCGGTCACGAAACTCTTCTTCGCCCTACTCCACTCCCTGAGTACCAAACTCGAAAGTTCTAAGCACTATGTCAGCAAAGCTCTCTTCAGGCGGAGGAAACCGGACAACGTCGATTATCCTTATTTTCGAAACTAAGCTAAATGTCGAGTACTAATCTTAGGTAATACCAATCTACCGCGATCTACACGATCCTTACTAATTCACACAATCAACACACTTGACTCGATCTACCCGATCTACCCTTGATCCACTTGATCAACTCCAAAGCCCACAAGCTACAAGAGACCTCCAAGATCTCGACAAGATCACAATGATCTACTCTCACTTGACTCGATCTACCCGATCTACCTTTGATCCACTTGATTAACACACAAGCCCACAAGCTACAAGAGATCTCCAAGATCTCGACAAGATCACAATGATCTACTCTCACTTGACTCGATCTACCCTTGATCCACTTGATCAACACACAAGCCCACAAGCTACAAGATATCTACAAGATCTCAACAAGATCACAATGATCTACTCTCACAAACTACTCAAAAGAAAGTATACTTGGAGTATCCTAGGATACAACAAGTATGTAACAAGTGTTACAAGTGCACTAACTATAACTACAACACTTTGTATCTTCTTTGATACCTTGTGTTCTTCTCTTCCACTAGTAGAGGAATGAAGGTGATCACTTGGTTGGATGATTGGATCACTCTTTAAAAAAAAGAAAACTAAACTAAATGATCAAAGGAGAGAAGTTGTGATAAGAGTTTTGAACTCAGAAAGTTGTGTGTGAAAAAGGATGCTAAAAAACTATGAAGAGGGCTGGTATTTATAGGCAGAAGAAATCTGACCGTTATAGGGACACAGTACCACTAAATACCACACGGTACCACTAAATTTAGTAGTACCGTGCCAGACAAGGACACTCCAATTTTTGTTTTTAGTGGTGAAAGTTTATTTGGAGAAGTTTGAGCTGATTTTGGGAGAAAAAATAGCTGTTAAGATTTTTAAACTTATTTTTCCCATAAAACATTTCTTTATAAATAAAAAATAACCTGTAAAGTATATTTTTGAAAAAAATGTTTTTTCACATTAAAAATGTGAAGTTGGAAACACAAATTCACTTCTTTGATCCTTTGTCAAGTTGTAAATTTGTTTGTTCATACCTAGAGTGATTTTCGTAGAAACGGGATATTTCGACTAAAAACTTGTTTACGTTCATTTTAACGTAAAGTGTTTTCACATTTTGTTATCATCAAAATGTGAAGTTATCGAAAGATATAAATAACGTTTTTAGAACATTATTTGCATCAACAATCTCCCCTTTTTGATGATGACAAAACATAAACTCATTTTAAGTTAAAAATTAATTTTAAAAAGTTTTTAGCATGAGTTTATATCCCATTTCTCCCCCTTTTTGTCGAAGCAAAAAGGTTGCTAAGGCTCTCCCTTGATGTATACTCCCCCTCATTCGGAGGACACCAATGAATCGAACAATGGTTCTTGCTACAAAACAAAGTTAGGTGACACACATACAATATCTAACATGTAGCAACCAAGACAAATATCCAACCATAAACTAATAAAAGAGCTTAGAAGCCAAAAACCATAAAAAATAAAACAACCACACAATAAGCCCATTAATTCATAGAAAGAAATGTCATACATGAAGTATGACTACAACATAAACATAAAAATAAACTACAAGAAGCACATAGAAATCTTTAGTGACAAGAGGCCTTAAGATTTGCTTCATTTCCAAAAGGGATCCTAGATGTTTATTGTTGAAAACTAAACATGAATATGTTTAGTTAAATGGGCTAGTGGGAGGTGGTGAGGGTGACATGATTGAAGGTGGTGGTGGTGTCAAGAGATGTTCCACATAGGAGAACATGAAGTGTATCTCATCTCTCAAAGAGAAGATGAGGTTGCGGTTGTGAAGGCAACATAGGCAATTCGCACTATGTATATCATCCGGATGAGGTTGGATAGGTTGGCCCATGATTGGAGAAGGAGGTGATAGTGAGTATGTGTGTGATGAGGTTGGCATGACATAATCTGATGGGGTGATAGGTGAGAGTGTGTAGTCCATGGATGATGGCATGGTGTTCAAAGAGGGAGATGATGAAGATGTTGTTCTAGTAGATTATATTTTAGAAGGAGCATTAGGTGGAGATGGTGAGTTAGGAGTGGCTTGGGAAGGTGGTGTTGTGACTTCATCATCTTTGGTGAGATCAATAAAGAGAGGTTTGGATGGTGGTCTAACAGTGATCCAAGGTTTCTTGGAGATATGAGTTGTTGATCCTTGTGGGGAAGACATGGTGAATGAGTAATGTGAGGTTGAAGATGAGATGCAAGATAACCTTGCAATGGTGAGGCCATATATAGGCAAGAGTTGCGGGATTTGAATTAAAGTTGGTGGTAGTATCCTATGGTTTAGTGAGGGAATCTTAGGGTGTATGAGAGTTTGCAAAATATTGCAGGTTTGAGGTTAGGGATGCTGGAATCTAGAAGAAATAGTGAAAATTCGTCAAACAACGGCATGGTGCCACTAAATATCACACGGTACCATTAAATTTAATGGTACCGTGGCCTATTTAGCGGTATCGTGACCTGGGAGTCACAAATTTTCCTGTGCTGCCTCGTTCTGGGCAGCTAAAGGGAAGTTTTTTATGAGGACTATTTGAAGGAAATGTTAGTTCCTCAAACCACTAAAGATTTATTTGCCAAATATATCTCATATTTAGCTACTCCTAGCAATTAAAGATTATCATGCAACTATCTAAGAGAAGTTATAAGCATGTAATCAAAGAGGACAAAATAAGCTATCATCCAAGAATCACATAATTAAAAATAATGCAAGGTGATAGAGTAAAGGTCAAGGTAGTTAGGAGTATTATCCCTAATATAATCTACCATAGATAAGTCCTAATATAAAATAGAAGTACTAATCCCTCCCTAACTACTTATGACTTGAACTTTCTCCCATTTTCATCACACTCGCGTCTTGAGCATGCATTACTTCCCCATGATTCGAATCATCAAAGGGTGCATAGTTGGTGAAAGATTCGGAAATGAGAATGGATGAGATGTATGACTCATTAAGGGGTTTCATGACGGGATTGAATAGTGAGTATTGAGGACTATGAAGGTTTGGATGAAAGTTCATGAAGTGGTGATAAAGACGAGTTAGGAACATCTCATAGGGTATCAACTTATTTTTGTTACCCTTGAGATGTACAATTCGCTTAGCGAAGAAGTATGCGAGATTGTACGGTTGTTGAGTATGAAAACAGTAAATCGTATGAGCACAACACGCCGGAAGTTGCTCACGATTTCCTTTTAGACCGAGAACATTTTCTCGCAGGATGACTGCCCAGGAGATTACTTCATAACGAACCTCTTCTAAACAAATTTTCATTGGATCTGGGTAAGAGGGGTACTTATGAGTACGAATGAGTTTGGTAAGTTCAGTTGGAGAGGGTATGTAGAAACAATACGGACTATCCTCTTCTCGATAGTTGAAGAGAGACTCAAGACACCAATCTTCAGTATAGGCACATTGCCCATGATTGGGAATTCGGAGAATTTGAGCAAATTGCTCAAGAGTTAAGACAAACTTGAAATTTTGGATCCAAAACCAAAGTGAAAAAGATTGATCCTCGTTACGTACGAGTTCAACCTGTCAAAAAAATTCCAACACAAAACGAGGACAAATGTGCTCGTTGATGTGAAACAAGCAATCGAAACCTATGGCTATAAATGAGGTGTTGATATCCCTATGATAAACTAAAGATGGATCAACGACTCCACCTTCATGAAACCGACGGGTTTCAAGATTAACATAGGCACAAATGTGACTACCGGGTGTTGTAGGTTCACGAGAGATTTCAGGAGTATAGGTGTCGGTTAGAAGATGATCAAAATCATACTCATGAGACATTTTTGTTGCCTATAAGAAAATTTAAAGAAAAATTAAAATTGAGAATAGTTGTTTTGAAGAAACGTGCCTAGTGTGTGCCTATATGCAAAGCATGTGAAGGTGCGGTAATCTCGACTCTACAACTAAAGTAATAAGATTACCCAAATGCTCCTAACTTCACTTTTGCTCAAACGATTATGCCGATAAATACATATTAGTTATGTAATTCGATCAATATTCATGAGATCATGTATGCATGAGAAAAACGTTTTTAGTTTGTATCAACAATGCACGAAAAATGTTTCATGATCCTAGTTACGTGAAATTTTTCGAAAACAATGGAATCGGGGTGTTTGGCGACTTCAATGTTTTGGCGCCATGAGTTTTAAGTTTGAAATTTTTTAGTGTTAATGACTCCTAATCCTAATTACAAGTATCCTAGACATGATTCCTCTTAAAACTATTTAATCTAAAGCAAAATTTGGACCTAAGTGTATGATATAGGTGGGTTTATGCAAATCCTAAGTTAAGGGAATCATGGAGATTATACATTGTCTAAACCTAGTCATAATTTCATAAAGACTCAGTCAAAATTGAAAAATCCCAATTCCATTTTTATGCATGAACAAACCCTAGACTCAAGATTAAAGGAAATTAGAGTCAAATGACTTATAATTAATGTTGAAAAAGTGGAAGTGGTTGATAATCTTGAAAATTAATGCCTCGAATTTGATCTTAAAAGGGTGTAATTGAATTTTGGGTTGTGGGGTTTGGTTTTGACAGCAATGGAAGAAGTTGGGAAAGTTTAAAAATGCATAATGTGGGAAAAGATAACTAAAATACGGATTGTGTCAGATACACGGTACCACGGTACAATTAAATTTAATGGTGTCGTGCCACTTTAGTGGTGCCGTGATCTGCTGGGATGAATTTTTGTCCCATTTTGATTTTTGACGAATAAGTCTCGCTAATTTAGTGACACTTTTTGACACGAGGAAGGAATTCATACCTAATAAATTCTTTTAACGAGAAGACCTAGACTAGACGAAAAGAGATGACTTTAATATTTCCAGTGAAATATTCAAGTAGTCATACGAGGGATGTGAAGGATGACTCAATATTTCTAGTGAAAAAAGTCATGAGATGAGACATAAGATATGACTTCAATATTTCCAGTGAAATATTCAAGTAGTCATAAGAGGGATGTGAAGGATGACTTAATATTTCCAGTGAAATATTTAAGTAGTCATAAGATTTATGGAATATATTCCATCATTCCTAGACCTAGACGAAGATAGTTGAAGGTTTCTCGTTTGAGAGGTTTGGTCAAGATGTCGGCGATATTGTCTTGAGAGGGAGCTTTCTCAATAGAAATGTTTCCTTTTTGGACGTTATCGCGAAGGAAGTGGTGGCGAATTTCGATGTGTTTAGTACGAGAGTGTTGAACGGGGTTTTTGCTCAAGTCAATAGCACCTTTGTTATCGCACATAATAGGGATGTCGTCGAGATGGATGTCGTAGTCAATAAGAGCTTGTTTCATCCATAGTGATCATTGACATGCCTTTGCGGCGCTTACGTATTCAGCTTCGGTCATGGAGATAGCATTGTCTGGAGAACCAAGAAGTTAGACAACAACCCATGAAGGTACAAATGCCACTTGTACTTTTTCGATCCACATAATCTCCCGCATGATCAGAGTCGGCATAGACAATAGTTTCTACACCGGTCCCCTTAGGATAGAATAATCCCAAGTGTATAGTGCCTTTAATGTATCAGAAGATACGTTTAACCGCTTCAAGGTGAGAAGTTTTAATTGGGATCCTCTTGGAAGCGAGCACACATGCAGACACTAAACATGATATCGGGCCTACTAGCCGTTAGGTATAATAAAATTCCTATTATACCTCTATACTTAGTGCTATCCACGGACTCACCTTCTTCATCTTTCGTGAGTTTTGTTTCCGTGGACATGGAAGTTTTCATGGGCTTAGACTCTTCTAAACTAAATTTCTTAAGCATCTCCTTAATATACTTAGATTGACTAAAGAAGATACCATCTTCCATTTTTTATTTGTAGACCAAGGAAGAAATTTAATTCACCCATCATGCTCATCTCAAACTCGTCACGCATGATCTTTGAAAAATCATCACACAGTTCTGGACAAGTTGAGCCGAATATAATTTCATCGACATATATTTGAACGATGATGAGATGTGAATTACGTTTCTTCGTGAAAAGTGTGTTGTCAACCATTCCCATGGTATATTCATGTTCAATCAAGAAGGCTTTTAGTCTATCGTACCAAGCTTTAGGAGCTTGTTTGAGACCATAGAGTGCTTTATTGAGTTTATAAACATGATTTGGTTTCTCGAAATCAATGAATCCTGGAGGTTGTGCAACGTATACATCCTTGTTGATATAACCATTTAGGAATGCACTTTTTCCGTCCATTTGGCATAATTTAAAGTCTAAGGCGCCAGCATAGGCAAGGATTATCCTAATAGACTCTAATCTAGCTACAAGTGCATAAGTTTCATCGTAATCTATTCCTTCTTGTCGGTTATAGCCTTGTGCTACCAAGCTTGCTTTATTCCTAGTTACGACGCCATTTTCGTCGAGTTTATTCCTAAACACCCACTTAGTTCCAATGATGGCTTGATTCTTAGGTGGAGGTACTAGATCCCAAATTTGGTTTGCGTTGAATTGATTCAACTCTTCTTGCATGGAAACTACCCAGCTTTCATCCTTAATCGTTTCACCGACATTCTTAGATTCTACGGTCGATATAAAACAAAAGAAATTACTTTTGTTTTGTGCTTGTGACCTAAGGGTTCTTTGGTTTAGGTTTCCTATGACATTTTCTATTGGATGGTTCCTGGATTCCTTAAGGTTGAAAACTTCATCAACTTCAACTATTTCATCCTCAATGTCATTTTCTAAGGTTTTCTTGCCATTGACCTTAATGGCTTCTTCCTCATCTAAGTCATCATCCACCAAGGGTGATGTCTTAGTTGGTGGAAGACTTTCATCGAATGTTACGTTGATTGATTCTTCGACTTTTATTGTTTCCTTGTTTAGGACAACATAGGCTTTACTATTTTGCGAGTAAACTAAGAAAACACATTCGTAAGACTTTGGGTCAAACTTGGTGAGGTAGTCCTTAGTGTTTAGTATGAAGCACTTGCTTTCAAACACTCTAAAGTAATCTAGAGTAGGTTTTCTACCCTTCAAGATTTTGTACGGTGTTTTTCCTAAGATTGGTCTGATCAAGATCCTATTAAGTATGTAAGTTGAGGTGTCAACCGCATTATACAAAAACTTTTGCGAAATGGATTGTTCATTCAACTTCGTTCTACTCATCTCTTGTAGAGTACGATTTTTCAGCTCAACTACCATATTTAATTGTGGAGTGCATGGAGCCGAGAAATTGTGTGTAATACCATTATACACCTAGTTGATTTTGTACAATTGAGACAATGATCCGTCTTAATTGAGACTATTGTACACCTTAGTTGATTTTGGACCTTCTTACTAAAGATTTTGAATTCCTCGAAGGCTTGTGTCTTATTATTAAGAAATCTAGTCCAAGTACACCTAGATTAGTCATCAACTATTACTAAGGTGTAGTAATTTCCCCCGTAGCTCCGTACAGCAGATGGACCGAATAAGTCCACGTGAAGGAGTTCTAGGCATCTAGATGTCGAGACCATATTCTTAGCTTTGTGACTAGAATGGACTTGTTTTCCAACTTTACAAGCGTCATAAAAGTGTTTATCAAACTTAATCTTAGGTAGGTTTCTAAATAGTTCCTTAGACGCCAATGATTGTATTAAATGCATATTGGGGTGACCTAGTCTCCTATGCCATAGAGTAAAGTTATCATCTATGGTTGCTAGGCAAATCTTATCTTGAGGCTTATTTCCTATTTTCATAACAAATAAGCTATTCTTCCTAACTCTTTTGCCTATGGTCTTACCATTCTTAGTGATCTCACTACCCTCTTCGGAGAATATAACTCTACACTTATTGTCTACCATTTGACTAATGCTAAGCAAGTTAAATCCTAAGTTATCTACATGCTCAACATTTCTCATAGTGAGGGAGTTTTGAGTAATCGTATCTTTGCCTATGATGTTGCCCTTAAGTTTGCTACCGAAAGTGACATTACCTCTGTTGTAAGCCTTGTATGATGAGAATAGACTTCGGTTACCCGTCATATGATTAGTGCATCCACTACCCTTGACCCAATCATCAGGCTCCAATTCGATTCCCAAGCATATCTATTGAATAAGAAAAAGTTTCAAACATTTGGTCCCCAATATCTCATGGGTCCAAAGTTTTTAGTATTAAACATCCCATGCATTAGTTGCATTTGGTTAGGATGTTGGAACGGATGACAAATTTCCCATAGTAAGTAACTTTGGAGTTGACGGTTATTCCAAGTTATGGGATAGTTACTTGGATAACTTTGTCTTCTAAAGTTACTTCTCGGTTGAAGAGTTCTTGACCGAGGTTTAGGAACATTTGTTCTTCTAGGTGAAGGAGACTTTGCTCTAGTATCGGGTTTTACAAAACCAAGCACGGGGGTTGACAAAGGTTTGTAAAAACTTTTGACTTCCTATTTACTAGCAATAGGTACTTCGACATTATTAACAACTATGTGACTCGGTTTAAGACTTAAGTTATTTTTTAAAATCGATCCTGTTCTGAATTTAGCACCTGACGGTACAACGGTACCACTAATTTTAGTGGTTTCGTCTGTACCTTTAATGGTACTGTCCTCTGCTATTTCAGATTCTCTGGCTTTTACAAATTTTGCTTGTTTAGTTTCACTTGTAAAAGCTTTATTTGGGTCAAATCTTAAGCCCGCTCTGGCATGTTCACTATACCTAACATTTTCAAGCATGTCATTAAGTGTTTTTCTTCCTTTTTCAAACTTAATGATCCTTAACGCATTTTCTTTGAGTTTTTCATTCTCTACTTGAAGACATATGCATGACCTACATCCAATATCTATTTCTTTATTTTTCTCAAGTCTTTTTACTTGATCTTTAAGTTCTAAGATTTTCACTTCAAGTTCATGCAATGTTGCTTTTAGTTTTTTCTTTCTACCTATGATTTTAGAACTTACTTCACATAGTTTATTATATTCATCATATAGTCTATTATCATCTATTGACGAATTATCATCACTATAGTAAGAAGAGTCGGAATGTATCTCATTTGCAGCTTGAGCCATTAGACATGCTTCGTCGTTGGGCTTCTTCTCTTCTTCTTCACCGCTATCACTCCAAGTGCCTCCTACGAAAGCTCTTTGGTTGTTGGTTCTCGGTGGTTTGGGACATTCTCCCATGAGATTATTGGGATCTCCGCATCTAAAATATTTCCTATGACTCTGTCCTTGCGTGGTTTTGTAACCTTACAACAGGTTTTACCTCTCGAGGGATCTCAAGAGGCTTACAACCCCACCAGGCAGTGTACCTGACCGATGTAGTATAGTGTAATGGTAAGTACGGGGGATTGATCGTTCTCCACAGGGAATAGTGTTCATTAGGTGTGAAAGGCTACTCTAATTAGGTCTAAGGGTTGAGGAAGATTCTTTTTATGTTTTTATAATTTTTATGAAAGCAAGTAAAATCTCGGTTTTAATAGAGTGGGCGGAATTAGTTGCTAGTCAACTAACCCAAAATTACTACAAATGCAATAAAATAAAATAACAAAAATGAAATGTGGTGAGAAACTTATGTGTAGAGAAATGTGTTTACTTAGATTTCCTTACTCCCTAACTATCTTTTACCGGTTAATTAGTGTGTATTAGTCGCGTGGATGACGGGTGTATTCCTTAATACCATTCGTGGGGTGGCGTACTTACTTCCCCAACTCTACAAGCTCCTACTTCACTCCTATGTCGAGCCGGCTAGGAAGCTCCTAACATGGGATCACTAGAATTCGCTTGTGCATTAAATACAACCATAAAAACCTTTAGTACGCGTTTGGTTCATGTTTCTTAAGACGTTCAAGCAAGTTACCGAATAGGAAGTTAGCCAGTTTTCTTAAGCCTAACATAGATAAACAATCATCCAATACAACTAACAACACACTAACAACCAATAATCAATAGCTAGGTTTCATTAGATCTAAGCAAACACAAGATAAAATTAGCCTAACATGTTAAACAAAAGACAAGCATAAGATAGAATCAAACAACACATAGACATATTGAATGATTAATTGATAACTTATCTTTCAATGAAACATGGAAGATCTCAAGGCAAAAAGCCCTGAAAAAGTAGCTAAAATCGTCTTAGGGTTTTATCCCAAAATTCCACACACTAAGCTCCCCTCCATGACAAAAGATTAGAAAACTATATATAGATTTTTGGATCTGACGGCGTCACCTTATGGAGTGTGACGCCGTCACCTCGCCGCTTCTAGGGTTCCCGGATGACCTTCTTGACGCCGTCCCTCTTTAGCTCTTCAAAAATCCATTCTGGCTTATCAAGGCTTGACGCCGTCGAACCATGAACGTGACGCCGTCCCCTTATGATTTAAGCCGTGACGCCCTCGATCAAGTTAAAGCGTGACGCCGTCAGAATTCACATGCTATTTTCACTGGCTTATCATGAGTAAATTTCACGTCCAACTTTTCTTGCCAAAGCATGACGCCGTCCAGAGTAAATTGTGACGCCGTCAAGAGTAACTTTCAGCCGATTTTTGAGACTTTGCCGTTTTCTTCACTTTAATGCTCCAAAAACGTCCAAAATGCCTCCTTTTCCAGATTTCTCCTCAAAAGTACCTAAAATGACAAAAGGAACGATTTAGGGCAATATTTGATCAAATAAATACGATTTAGGGCTTAAATGACCCCTTAAAAGCGGTACACTTTTCGCCTCATCAAATACCCTTACACTTGAGATTTGCTTGTCCTCAAGCAAATGCGCTTTTATTCTAATCAAAATACAAGCTAGGGGTCATTTAATGCTAACATAAAAGTAATTACAACAAATAATCGTTCCACTTCAATCATAATAAGCACGGAGATTATAAACTAGCACCTCACAAGTAGTGTTTAGATACTCACATCTCTCAAGTGTCATCAAAATAAATCTCATAAATGAAAACGGATAATATCTCTCACTACCTGTCATAGCAAATAGATTACCATAGGCTTGGGAAAGGATCGAAAACCTCCTCCACTAGGCGTAAGCACCTAAGATAAACTATCAAAGAGGGCTTTTAAATGGGTTATAACGTTAGGTGTAGGGAAAAGGAAAACACGGTTTTGTTGGATAAAGGATATTTTACTGGTGGCGAGTTAAAAATCTTGATCAATTACATGTACTATACAATGTTGCTAAGCCAAGACTAGACTCGATCTTAAGCTAGAAACAAAATAACAAAATAACAAAAATATAAAACAAACATAAAATAAAACGGGATGGTAGTCCGTATGTTTTTTCTATTTTTCATTTTCTCATTTTTTTTTGTATTTTTCTTGATTTTTTCGATTTTTTTTTTTTTTTTTTTTTTTTTTTTTTTTTTTTTTTTTGCATACACTTTTACTCTACCATCCAAAATAATACATCATAGGGGCGTTGCATTCCCCTTACACTTGAACTTTTACATAACTTTACAATTACTAATCTAATGACTCGAATTAAGATAATTGAAAAACTTGGAGTACTTTTAAAATATTTAGCACATATGGGGGTAATAAATGATGTTCTTCCCCATTACTCCATTACACTAGTACTTTACCCATGAGTCCCAATCGTCCCAAAACAATATGTACAAGGATATGACTCGACTTAGCAACCATGTAATCAATTAGATAATTAACTTGGGTTTAAACAAATGTTGAAACAATAATGCACTAAAGATGAGTGCATACAAGGTAGGCTAAGGCGATTTGGGTGTACATTTTAGTGGGGTGTAACAAATTCTTCCTTTAAGTAAAATGCTTAAAGGTCGAAACGAAAAGATAGGCTCTGAGGGGTGTACTAGGGGTATCGTGTACTAAAAATGAGTACAACGCAAAGGGTGTGGGAGAATTACTTGACCAATGTAGCCAATGTAATTATAACAAAAACACAGGTGTAAAACAATGGGTTAATCCTAATGCCTCTTATCATGTAGTAAATCTAACTACACGAATGTAGTCTCACTTGTGGCCTTGGAATGGTCCTAACGCAAGTTCTAGAATCTAAGTGCTACCGGTACACACATCATAGCATAAATGCTTTTCCTACCAATTCTAGGGGCGAACCTCACATATTTGGGGGTGGAAAATTTTTTAGTGGTACGGTTTTTGTGCTAGTCATATAACTCCTATCCGTGAGACGCTCATTAGAACTAAAGTTTCACTCCTAAATGTTGTAAAAAATTTTAAATTTGGCACTAAAATTACCTTAACAAGTATTTCTCTCAGTTTTATTACACATCTATTATTAAACAAACAAAAATCAAGCGCAATGGCATTCTCTAAAATCGTACTTTTACCCTCCCCTTACACTTAAGATGAACATTGTCCCCAATGTTCAAATAACAAGATGTAAAAGCAAAAAGTAGAAGAATGAAATCAAATACTCCCCTGATTCGCTCGGTGGATAATGAAATTACACGGTTAGATCTTCCTCCAAAGAGAATGTTGAAGCTCCATGACTAATGCATCGCCATAAGCTTGATTCCAAAAACATCTCCTTGTCCAAAATAACCTGTTAAACCTGAGAAAACAAACACCAAAACCTGCATAACATCGGCGGGATAAAATCTATATATAAGGATATAATGCTTGTGGAATGAAAATTTTGCAGATTCCTGGAGATTATAAGTTGGAGATTTTAATAAAAACTTTTTATGAAAACAAAACTTTCAAAAATTTCTGGAAATTAAATCTGACGCCGTCAGGTTATAACCCCTGACGCCGTCAGAAATGACCTGACAAAAATTTTCGTTTTAAGTTCCCGGAAAATTTCTGGAAAAACCTTTACCTTACTTCCTGGAAATCCTGCAAAACCTCATTATGACTCGATACAAGCATTTGACTCAAACAAATACTAATATGTATGCTAATTTATTATTATTACGATTCATGTTAATTTGTGTTCTAATAAACCGATTTAGATTTCCCTTACACTTATCTTTTGCAAAATA